>VZQC01012791.1:1653524-1694692 GCA_009823505.1 Rhizomys pruinosus
ACCCGAGTCGTGCACTGCTGCGGAGGTCAGAAGAGGGTTCTCCTGGATTTACCCCTGAAGGAACTGACCGTCGTTCTTCCTGGAATTGCGAAGCAGTTACAGGTGGTTTTCAGTCGCCATGTGAGTGTGGATGGCGGGATCAGTACACGTGGAGGTCCCAGTAAAGAGGCGGTGGCACTCTTTTCTTTAACCGCTCTAGGCCATTTCTCCAGGCCCCCTGCTTCTGGTATTTGTATGGGTTTGTATCTTTTCAGTTTTTAGCGATTTTAGAGAAATTTTTTTCTATATTCTGTGAAGAATGTGTTCGAATACCATTGTCATGGGGAGTTTCTCTCTACTATCCTCTATCCCTCTGACATGCGGGGTTGGGTCGGTTTGGTCTTTTCATAGTATCGTCCCAAATTTCCTGGATGTGGTTTTTTTTTTTTTTTTTTGTTTTTTTTTTTTTTATTTTTTTTTTTTAGATTTTTTTTTTTTTTTCAAAAAAAAAAAAATGTGGTACATCTACCCAATGGATTTCTATGCAGCAGTAAAGAAAGATGACACCATGAACTTTGCAGGTAAATGGCTGGAGCTAGAATATATCATGGTGAGTGAAGTAACACAGTCCCAGAAAAAAAAAAAAAACTATGAATTGTATCCCTCATCTGTGGATGCTAGTGCCAAGTACCTAGTTGTAAATATTTCTTGTGCATGTCCCCTTGAGCTTTTGTCCATTTAATCTTGGATTCTCCCTGTTTACTGATAGTAAACTTCTAATTGCAATCATCTAAATTGGCTTGGTTGGGCTCCCAGTCTTCCTCTCACTTTAAATGCTGGCATCCTTCATTATACATATTTCCAACGCTTTGTAAAATTTGAGTGTTGGATATTATTAACCATTATTTTTGTTATTCATCAAACTGTTCAGGAAAAGGGCATGTTTCTGAATAAAGAATGAATCTACCATAGTCAGGATGTTATGTATTTATCCCTAATGGAATATACGTTTTTGATTACTGGGCATATCAACTAAGCATGGCTCAATTTTATAATTTACAATCTTTCTAAATTCTCTAAAATGAAAGATCACTTCAACATAGGAATGGATTGACTATATTTGAACAATCACTATGAAATATTTCTTAACTTAAAATGAATTTAAGTAAATTAAGAAATTAGTCCCAAATTGCTAACAATAACAATAATAACAAAATTATATATGAAACATAAATTTAACGAAAATTGTAGTGTTACAATATTTTAAATAAATATCAATGGTAATTCTCTTGTAAACTTTTATTGTAATTTTAGATTTATTTCAAATTTACGTTATATATCATATTTTGTATAAATCATATAAAATGGGCTAAAGGGGGCTAGTACAATCGCTCATTAGTTAAAAGCACTGGCTGCTCTGGCAGAGGACCCAGGTTCAGTTCCCAGAACCAACATGGCACTAAACTATTTGTAACTCCAGTTCAAAGGGATATGACTTTAACTCCTTCTGGCCTCCACAGGCACTATATGTTTTATATTGTGATATTAAAATTAATATGAGATCTTGGGGACAAGAAATTCAAACGTTTATGGTTTAACACAAATGTGTTTCTGTGTCAATTTGACCAGGGGTCAATTTTGTTGTACAGATTCAGTTGTCAACTTGACTCACCTGTGAAAAGGATCAGTTCGTGACTCCAGGTTCCTGCCTTGAGTTCCTGACTTGGCTTCCCTTGATAATAGACTGTGAGCTACAATGGGGACTATGACCACAAGCCTTTTGCAGCCACAAAATATGGCAAAACAAGGAGATGAATTCTCCCCTAGAGCTTGAAGGGAATACAGTCCTAACAATACCTGGATTCAAACCTATGGCTGCTGGAGTGGCATAAAAATAAATTTCTGTTATTGGATGCTACAAGCATTATGAGACTTTATCAGGTTCAGGAAGGATGAGGCTGTAAGTTTTAGTTATATTTTTTTGTGTGTGTGATTCTCATTTTGTCCAGTTTGAATCTCAAATTTGTCCTTACCAAATTTTCAAGGACTAAGAGCCAAGCAGAGCTGTTTAGTGGGCAATGGGTATGTACACGGTATATACCATATGCTAAATAGGCAAGTAATTACAATATAAGCAATTTTAATTGAGTAAATATTTAGAGTATTTAAATTCTTTTATTTTATTATATGTGGGATGTGTTTCTGTGTGTGTTTCTGTCTGTGTGTATCTGTGGAGTGTGTGTGTGTGTGTGTGTGTGTGTGTGTATGTTTTTGGCACACATAGACCATGGTGTATATGTACAAATTTAGAAGACAGCTTTCTGGAGTCAGTTCTCTTTGCCCACCATTGGAAGTCCCAGTATTCAAACATAGGTTAAAAGGTTTCATGGCAGATACAGATGTCTTTACCCACTGGACCATACGACCAGCCTAGGAATATTTAGTATGTCTTATTTTTGCTGGGAACATAAAAGTCAAAATAAACAAAAATAACCAAAGTAAAACCACAACAAAATTACATTTCAAGAAATCAGCTAGTTCCCTCTGATAGTATTAAAGGTTTAATCATCCATTTCCAGACATGAATGATGTAAAATTATTCCAGGAACAAAAGGCAGCCCTTTGGAATATTGTGAGAATGTCAGACCATGATGTTGTATGGTAAACTATAATGCAGGCTGTGTAATCCAAGGTCAGTTCCACAGGACTGAGAACTTGCCAGGAAGCAGAGCTGCTGCCAGGGGGAGAATTTAAACTGTGGTTTAGCCACACTAAGGAAATGCCACAGAAAAGAAATGTCATGGAAACTGAGAAATAAATGAAAGATTTTCATAGAAAATTTGCAGGAAACTTCCCTTGAAGTGGTACATGGGTTAAAAGATACACATAGTTCAACTTTGTTCTAACTGCCTTTGGCCTGTTCAGACTTTCACATAGCAAAAATTTCCAAAGAAAATCAGAAAAACTCCTGTGGGCCTTTATTCAAGCAGTGCTTAGTCCCCTCTCTATGGAGGGTAAATGCAACAGAGAAAAAATCACTCCACGTGTATGTGGGAGGGTGAAACTCAAAACTTCATTTTTCAATATAGGTTATATAGGAAGCTTCTCCCAGTCAGCACAAAGAGCATCAGAGTGTATCCAGTCATTGAAAAGGTCAACCTAATCATGCAGTTGCATAGTCCTCAGCCTACACATGTTTCTACACATGATCACATGTGATTTACAACTCAGGAGTCAACTAATCATGGTGAGGGGGATGCATGCAGCTGTTACCAGGAACAGCACCATGTTCATTGCCCAGCAAGAAATTGAGCAATGTGACTTACTATTCAGGCCCCTGGGAGTGACCAACAAATCTCCTTATTCATAGTACAGTATGATGAAAAGACCCGTTTTGATTTTAGGCACACCTCACTAAGTTTTAGAATCATGAGCCCTTAATCAATGATTCAGGAAGAATTTTATAAAATATTGAGGAATCATTTATTCAGTTATGCATTAATGTCCAAACTCTACACATATGTTCTGCAATTTTTGCTATATTGGATACTATTTTTTTCTAGGGCTACATAGATGACCCTGCAATTAAGAGCATTGGTTGCTCTTGCAGAGAAAACAGGGCTGATTCCTAGCACCAACATGATGGCTAACAAAACTCTCTAACTCCTGTTCCAGGAGATTTGAGGCATTTTTCTAACGTCCATGGATATTGCATGACACAGTTTATATGTTGTTGACATTAATGCTCTGTCAGATGTATCACTGGTGAAGATTTCCTTCCACTCTGTGGGTTTTCTCTTCACTTCCTTGATTGTTTCTTTCACAGTGCAGAAGCTCTTGAGTTTAATGAGGTCCCACTTGTCAATTGTTGACCTTATTTCCTACACAGCTGCTGTCTGAATTAGATATTCTTTTCCTACCCCTATGTCTTGTAGGTTGCTGCCAAAGTTTTTCTTCTATTACCTTCAGAGTTTTGGGTTTCAGGTTGAGGTCTCTGACCCATTTGGAGTTGATTTTTGTACAGAGTAAGAGGTTGGGGTTTAATTTTATTCTTCTACAAGTGGTGATCCAGTTTTGCAACACCATTTGCTGAAGATGCTGTCTTTCTTCCATTGTGACTTCTTGTCCCCTTTGTCAAATATGAGGTGGCTGAAATTGTATGAGCTCAAGTTTGGATATTCAGTTTTGTTCCATTGGTCTATAGGTATGTTTTGTGCTGGTATTAGGGTGTTTTATGGCTATAGCCCTGAAATATAGTTTGAAGTCTGGTATAGTGATCACCTCTGTATTACTCTTTTCAATCAAGGCTGCTTTGGCTATTGAGAGTCTTTTGTTTATCCATATGAATTTAAGGATTTCTATTTCCAAGTCTGTGAAGAAATTCTTGGGGATTTTAATTGGGATTGCATTGAATCTGTATATTAATTTGGATAGAATGGACATTTTTCCAATCCATGAACATGGGAGTTCTTTTCATATTCTGATGTCTTCTTCAATCTCCTTCTTCAGGGGTTTTTAATTTTTGTTGTAGAGATGTTTGGTGTCTTTGGTTAGGTTTTTCCTAAGGTATTTTTTGAGGCTATTGTTAGTGAGAAGTTCTCCTTCTTCTGTTGTTTGTTCTTAGTGTAAAGAAAGGCCACTGATTTTTCTAGGTTAATTTTGTATCCCACCACTTTACTGAAAGTCTTTAACATTTGTAAGAGCTTTCTGGTGGCATTTTTAGCATCCCTTAATTAAGCTATTCGATCGCCTGCAAAAAAGGAATAGCTTGACTTCCTCTTTTCCAATTAGTACTCCTTTAATTCCCCTTTCTTGCCTTATTGCCCTAGCAAGCATTTCAAGCACTATACTGAAGAGGAGTGGTGATAGGGGGCAGCCTTGCTGGGTTCCTGCTTTTGAAGGGAATGCTTCTAACTTCAATCCATTTAGGATGATGTTGGCTGGGGGGCTTTGTTGTTTATGACTTTGATTATGTTGAGTAATGTTCCCTCCAGTCCAATTCCACTGAGAACTTTAAACATAAAGGGATGCTGGATTTTGCCAAAGGCTTTTTCTGCATCAATTGAGATGATCATGTGGTTTTTACCTTTGAGTCCATTTTTTTTTTTATATTTACTGATTAACCTATGTTGAACCATCCCTGCATTTCTGGTATGAATCCAACTTGGTCATGGTGGGTGATTTTTAAAACAATTTTTTTTTATTTATTTCTGTATGTGTATCAATGTACTGTCTGCATGCAGGTCTGTGCACCCGTGTTGTGCAATGCCACGGAGGTCAGAAGAGGGTCTCGGATTCCCCTGGAACTGTAGTTCCAGAGGGTTCGCGGCCGCCATGTGGGTGCTAGGGATCGAACCCAGGTCCTCTGTAAGAGCGGTCGGCACTCTTAACCACTAGGCCATCTCTCCAGACCCATGGTGGGTGATTTTTTTTTATTTTATTTACCTTTGTATGTGTATGAATGTACTGTCTGCATGCAAGTTTGTGCACCCGTGTTGTGCAATGCCATGGAGGTCAGAAGAGGGTGTCAGATTCCCCTGGAACTGGGTGATTTTTATGATGTGGGTTTGTATGCAGTTTTCGGGCATTTTGTTGAGTATTTTTGCATCTATGTTCATTATTGAGATGGGCCTATAGTTTTCTTTTTTGGTTATATCTTTGCCTGGTTTGGGTATTAGGGTAATGTTGGCTTCATAGAAGGGACTTGGGAAATTTCCCTCTGTTTGTATCCTTCTGAACAGTTTGAGTAGTAATGGTCGTAAGTCCTTTTTAAATGTTTTATAGAATTCTGCCTTGAAACCATCTGGGCCTGGGCTTTTTTTGGTTGGGAGATTTTTTATTACATTTTCAGTTTCCTCAAATATATGGGTCTGTTTAAGCTGTCAGTCTCTTCTTGGTTAAGCTTTGGCGAATTCCAACATTTCAGATATTCATCCATTTCACTTAGGTTTTCAAATTTAGTAGAGTATAAGTTTTGAAGCATTCCCATATGATTGTCTAGATCTTTTTGTTGTCGGTTATGATGTTTCCCTTTCCATCAAAAATTCTATTGATTTGGAGTTGCTCTTTCTTTCTTTTGGTTAACTGGACTGGAGGTCTGTCTATCTTATTTATCATTTCAAAGAACCAACTTTTGGATTCATTGATTCTTTGTCTTGTTTGCTTTGTTTCTATTTCATTGATTTCTGCTCTGATTTTTTTATTTCTTCCTGCCTGTTGGGTTTGGGGTTCATTTGTTGTTCTTTCTCAAGTGTCTTTAGCTGCAGTGTTAGATGGTTTGTTTGTGCTCTTTCAGTTTTTTTTTTTTTAATGTAGGCATAAACATCCCTGTTAAGACTGTTTTAAAGTATCCCATAGGTTTTTTTGTGTTGTGTTTTCATTTTCATTTAGTTCCAGGAATGCTTTTATTTATCTCTTTATTTCTTCCTTGACTCATTCATTATTCAGGACTGTGTTGTTTAGTCTCCATGTGTTCTTGTAGAGGGTAGGGCTTATCCTGGTGTTCATATTGAGCTTTTTTGTACTGTGATCTGAGAGAATGCATGAAATTATTTCAATCCTTTTGTATTTGTTGCGGGTTTTTTTTTTTTTTTTTTTTTTTTTCTGTGTCCAGTATATGGTCTATGTTGGAGAATGTTCCATGGGTGCTAAGAAGAAAGTGTATTCACTGGTGTTGAGGTGGAATATTTGGTAGATGTCTGTGAGGTCCATTTAGAGTAATGTATTTTTCAGTTCAGATATC
This sequence comes from Rhizomys pruinosus, assembly GCA_009823505.1. Classification (NCBI taxonomy): domain Eukaryota; kingdom Metazoa; phylum Chordata; class Mammalia; order Rodentia; family Spalacidae; genus Rhizomys; species Rhizomys pruinosus. The sequence continues at coordinate 1,660,246 of VZQC01012791.1, forward strand.
TCTCTTTGTCCAGTTGGTCTATCCAAATAGCTCAGTGAGGTATTGAAGTCCTCCACTATTAGCATGCTGGGATTGATCTGTGCCTTAAGGTCTTGCAGGATTGTGTTTATAAAGTTCAGTGCACCAGTGTTTGGTGAATATATATTGATGATTGTGAAATCTTCATGATTAATTGTTCCTTTTATAAAGATGTAAGGGCCCTATTTGTCTTTTATGATAAGTTTTACTCTGAGGTCTATTTTGTCTGATAGTAGAATGGCAACTCTTGCTTGCATTATGGTACTTCGATATTTGCTTGGAATATCTTTTTCTATCCTTTCATTTTAAGTTGGTGCCTGTCCTTGAGGGTGATATGGGTTTCTTGTAGACAACATATAAATGGATTCTGTTTCTCAATCCATTCTCCCCGTCTATGTCTTCTTTTGATTGTGGAATTTAGACAACATTATTATTTAGGTATTATTGAGAGATGTGTGTTTCTTCCTTTCACCTTATTTTCTGTTTGCATTCTTGGTCTAGGTTTGTATTTTCACAGTTATACTTTTATTCATTTCTCTCTCTAGATGCTTAGGGATAGGTAGGTGCTCCTTTCCTCTGTCCTTTGAATTGCTTTGAGTATTTTCTGAAGGGTTGGTTTTTTGGACGTAGATTTTTTTCATCTTTTTATGTCACGAAAAATTTTTCTTTCTCCTTCACCTTTAGGTGACACTTTTGTTGGGTTTAATAATCTGGGTTGGTATCTATACTCATTTAGTATTGAGAATACCTTAGTCCATGTTCTTCTGGCTTTCATAGTTTGCACTGAGAAGTCAGATATAATTCTAATTGGTTTTCCTTTACATGTAACTTGCTCTTTTTCTCCTGTGACTTTCAGTTTCTTGTCTTTGTTTTGGGCATCTAGTGTTTTAACTATGATATGGTGTGGGGAATTTCTTTTCTGATCCTGTCTATTTGGAGTTATGTGCTTCTTGTATTTATATGGGTTTGTCTCTTTTCAGTTTAGGAAAATTTTCTTCTATTATTCTGTTGAAGATCTGATCAATATCATTGTTGTGAGATTCTTCTCCTACCTCTATCCCTATGATGTGGAGGTTTGGTCTTTTCATACTGTCCCAAATTTCCTGATTGTTCCAGTCTTTTTTTTTTTTTTTAAGTTTTTCATAATCTTTGTTTGAGGTTTCTAGTTTTTCCTTGCTGTCTTCCAGGTATGATACTCTTTTTTCTGCTTCATCCACTCTGCTTTTGAGGCTTTCTTCCATACTTTCTGTTGATTGGATGAATGTTCAATTCCCTTTTTTGTTTCATCCTGTGATTTCTTTAGTATTTCCACTTCCTTTTGGAGCTTGTCATTCTCTTCTTGTAGTTCCTTTTTTCACTGGTCTGTTTCCCTTTACATTTCAGCATGGAATCTTTTCAGCATCTCTATTTCCTTCTGGAGTTTGTCATTCTTTCCCTCTAGTTCCTTCCATAGTTTGTCATTCTTTCCTTCTAGTTCATTCCAAAGTTTCTCATTTTTTTCCCTCAAGTTTCTTCATTCTCTTCCTTTAGTTCTCTGATTTGTTCTTTATATTCTTTGATTTCTTTGATTTTGTCTATTATTTTTCTTCTAAGATCCATGTCCTGGGTTCCTTCCAGGAAGATCTTGTTGTAAGGCTCTTCTATAGGACTGGTAGCATCTGGTGGAGGTTTATTATGTGCTTTTCCCATGATTTTCTTTGTGGTTTTGGCGTGTGGGTTGGTTTTATTGTTTATATTCTGATGTAAATTTCAACTGTTTCTTCACTGGGTTGAAAGCTTAATTCGTTTGTTTCCTACAGATATGTTCTTTGTCTTCTTCTTGGTTTGTGGAAGGCTAGTCAAGTTAGGTTTCCAGTTTTCACTTTTGCTTATATATTGAGAGTTTCAGCTGGCTCTTCCCTTTCTGATCTGGAGATTCTCCAGAAGTCCTGAGGTAACAATCAGGTTGGTTCCCTGCTGAGTGTGCATCTGGTTTATGCTGGGGTGTGGCTACAGCTTTTCTCAATGTGATATCCTCTCTGTAGCTCAAGAGGGTTGTGTGGCTGGTTTTCTGGTGGCCACTGGGTCAGGTGTGCCTTGCTGGCCAGCCACAGGCCATGCCAGGGCAATGATGAGTCCCCCTGGAGTTGTGCTCACCTATTCCCCAGGTGCTGTGCTGCCTTCTCTATCTAGACCTGGTGGGTGTCCTGCTGGCTGGGTGACTCCTCCCCACCACTGGGACAGGTGTGACTGGCTAGCTGGCAACAGGCTATGCCCAGGGAGAGTGATGAGACCCATGGAGTTGTGCACACCTATTCCCTAGGTGCCATGCTGCCTCCTCTCTCTGGAACTGGTGGGTGTCCAGCTGGCTGGGTGACTCACCCCTGCTGCAATGTACACTGTGCCAGGTTGACTGGCTAGCTGGCAACAGACCATGCCCAGGGAAGTGATTTCCCGCCAATTTCCCAGGCCCTGTGCTGCCTCCTCTCTCTAGACCTGGTGAGTGTTCAGTTCGCTAGGTGACTCCCAAGAATAAAATATTTTTATTGATGTTTTGTATATTTTAGGCATCATTTTTGAATTCAGTTTAGACATATTCCCTTTTCCTTCCCCCTGCCCCCATCCCAGATCATGCATTCTGCCATAATTGTCCTGCATCTTTCTCTCAGTCTTTTTTTATGCTTAGGAATTCACGTTTTCCTCCATTAATTTTATATTACTCTAAAATATGGATACATGCTCTCCACCCATATACAGTAATTACAGAGTCTGAAAATAAGTGATGAATGGATTTGAGAGCCCATTGAGAGATGTACATTATAACAACATAGTTGCTTTCAGATAAATAGAAATATAGCAATGTTGTTGAGCTTGCCTTTCATCTGGAGAATTTGGTGTTAGTATCGACAGATGAGGGAAACCATTCGCAGTTTGTTTTTCTGGGACTGTTACTTCACTTAGCATAATGGCTACAAGCTCCATCCATTTAGCTGCAAAGTTCATAATGTCATCTTTCTTTACTGCTGAATAGTACTCCATTGTGTAGATGTACCAAATTTTTGTCATCCACTCATCTTTTGAGGGGCATTTGGATTGGTTCCAGTTCTTCGCTATTGTAAAGAGAACTGCAATAAACATGGATGTGCATGTATCTTTGCAGTAGGATGATTCTTTGGGGTATATACCCAGGAGTTGTATGACTGGGTCAGGTGGTAGGCTCATTTTTAGTCTTTTATGGGTTCTCCACGCTGCTTTGATAATGGATGTACAAGTTTACATTCCCACCAGCAGTGGATGAGTGTTCCCCTTTCCCCAAAATCTCTCCAGTATTTGGTGTCTTTTGTTTTCTTGATCTCAGCTAGTTGTATGGGAGTGAGATGATATCTGAGAGTGGTTTTAATTTGCATTTCCTTAATTACTAATGATGTCGAACATTTTTTTAAGGTGTTTCTCAGCCATATTTAATTCCTCACTGATGAAGTATCTGTTCAGATATTTACTCCATCTTTTGAGTAAGTCATTTGTTGTCTTATTTCTTTGTTTTTTAGTTGTTTATATATTATTGACGTTAATGCTCTGTCAGATGTATCACTGGTGAAGATTTCGTCCCACTCCTAGGTTTTCTCTTTGCTTCCTTTATTGTTCTTTTGCTGTACTAAAACTTTTGAGTTTGATGAGGTCCCATTTGTCGACTGTTGACTTTATTTCCTGTGCAGCTGCTATCTGATTTAGAAAGACTTTTCCTATGCTTATTTCTTGTAGGTTGTTGCCAACTTTTTCTTCTATCAAATTCAGGGTTTCAGGCTTCATGTTAAGATCTTTGATCCACTTGGAGTTTATTTTTGTACAGGGTGAGAGGTAGGGGTTTAATTTTATTCTTCTACAAATGGAGATCCAATTTTGACAGCACCATTTGCTGAAGATGCTATCCTTCCTCCTTTGAGGTCTTTTTTCCCTTTTGCCAAATATGAGGTGGCTGAAATTTTACGAGCTCAAGTTTGGATCTTCAATTTTGTTCCATTGGTCAATGGGTCTGTTTTTGTGCCAGTACCGGGTTGCCTTTATGACTATGGCCCTGTAATATGGCTTGCAATCTGATAGAGCAATCCCCACTGTATTGCATTTTTCACTTAAGGTTGCTTTAGCTATTTGGGGTCTTTTGTTTTTCCATGTGAATTTAAGGATTTTTTCCCCAAGTCTCTGAAGAAGCTCATGGGGATTTTGATTTGGATTGCATTGAATCTGTATATCAATTTGGGTAAAATGGACATTTTTTAATGTATTAATCTTCCCAATCCATGAGCATGGGAGGTCTTTCCATCTTTTGATGTCATTTTATTTTATTTTTATTTTTTTAATTAATTAATTAATTTATTTTTTATTGATGCTTTGTGTATTTCATACATAATTTTCCAATTCAGTTCAGGCATATATCCCCTTCCCTTCCCCCCACCCCACTCCTACCCATCCCAGATCATGCATTCTGCCGTAAGTTTTCTGCATCTTTCTCTGCTTTTTTGATGTCATTTTCAATCTCATTCCTCAGGTGTTTAAAATTTTGTTGTAGAGGTCTTTGGTGTCTTTGATTAGGTTTGTTCCCAGACATCTTATTATTTTTGAGGCTATTGTGAGTAGGAAGGTCTTCTTATATTCCTTCTCCACTTGTTTGTTCTTTTGCTAATACACTTACTCTGGCAGAGAAGGAGAAACTAGGCAACATTTAATTAATTAATCTAAAGACACAGCAGCAGGCAAGGAAGCCACATGGCAGTATCAGAAAACTGGCTTGACTCTGCATCTGTACTTAGGAAGCAGAGAGTGAATAAGAAGTGAGATTGCTTTCCTTCAAGGCCCACCCCTGGTAACTCAGTTTCTCTGAAAGTTTCCACTTCATAATGATTCCACATTCCCAGCCAAGCACCAAATCTTTAAGCACTTTGAGGAGATATTTCATATTAAAACCACAACATTCCATGCTTGGCCTCTGTAGGATAATGGCCATCTCATAACGCAAATTGCATTCAGTAAAACTGAAAACCTCCCCGTAGCCTTTAGCAGTCTTAACAAAGTTCAAAGTCTAATTTCTCTACTGAGACACAAGCAACCTCTCAACTTTAAGCCACTATAAAATAAAAAACAAAAACTGCATTTTAAATTATAATTAGGAAAAACACATTCCCATTCCAAAAGGGAAGAATGGGGACATATCAAGGAAAGGAAGGGAAGTCAAGACCAGAGCAAGCTCACCATAGCAACATTCAAATCTTGTAGCTCAATGTCACTGGCATCGGGCATCTGGTGTCTAGACCTTGTGATGAGATTCACTGAGCTCCACATATTTGGGTAACACTACACCTCTAGCTCTGTCACCTACAACCTAGGTGGTCTCTCTTGAACTAGCTCCACTTCACCCCTACAGCTCTTTTGTCAAGCATGTCACAATCTCAGTATCTTGAGCATGCTAGAATTCCATTGCAAACTAAGACTCACCTTTCCAGCTTCAAGTAATGGCATCTCAATGCCTCCTTGCATGGACTCTGACTCTGTTACATATTTCCTGGCCTCACTAGCTCTCTGAAACCATGGATCAAGTTTCCATGGTCAGCTCAATCTTGGATTTTTTCACACCTCTTGTCACTATTAGCTACAACTGTCAACTTGACACCACTTAGATTCACCTGGGAAGAGGAAGCATTGACTCAAGAATTTCACATATCACCTTGACATGTGACCATGTACTGTGCATTTTCTTAATTGTTAATTGATGTAGGAGAGCCCTGGCCACAGTGGCCAATGTCATCTATTGTCAGGCTGGCTTGATATATGAGAGCTAAGCAAGCCCAGTTACCAATAGGGCCCTTGTCCCCTACTGAAACCTCGTGAACCAGACCTCCACAGTCCACAAAATCGGGGATAGTGGAAAAAAAATGGCAACAGTTAAAGTTTTCTGAATATGGAATGTCTAAAACTTAATTCAAAATGTAATGCATAACCCAGTGTTTGGGGTAATGTTCAATTAATGTGTTGCATACCTGACTCTGCAGTCTTGGTTCTGAACTAGCAACATGCTCTCTTTGTATTGAACATGCCATTAAGCCAGGCAATGCCAATGAAAAGCACACAAAGCACTTCAGTTTTGCCTACTATAAGTTATGTAATGCAGTTTTCCCCACTACATGTACAGAGTAATAACTTACTCTATGCTAAATATGGATCCTTATATTTAAAGATAAGTATTCCAGTCATCTTTCATCAAAGAAGCTACTTCTGCAACAGATGGATTATTACAGTCCCACTTTTCACACACAAAAAATAAGTTTCTATGCAATGCTCAACCCTAAGTGACATCTATAATTAAACCTCTACACTTAAGGCTCACAGAACATAGTAGAAAAAGGAATATAGAAAATACTAATGGATCTCTCAACTCTCATCAACAAAGCTCCCTCATGCAACAGAGGGCAATGAACACAAAAAGCTACAAATGGCCAAAGCACAGAGAATATGTCTTCAGAGTATGGGTCCTTGAATAGGATTCTTTTTTTGCTGTTGTTCTTTTCGAGATAGGGTCTCCCTGTAGCCTCAGATGGCCTGGAACTCATTCTGTAGACCAGGCTATCCTTGAACTCACAAAGATCCGCCTGCCTCTGATTCCCAACTGCTAGGATTAAAGGCGTGCACCACCAATTTTATAGTAAACTTCACCCACCCATGGCTCAGGGTCCATTATGAAAGAAGCTGCAGAAAGATTGTAAGAGCCAGTAGATCATTTGGAAGAAGAGTCTAAGAGGGTCCTGGGACCTTTCTCAAAGGAACCTAGAGCAAAAGTACCAGCGTGTATTAGAGCCATGGAAACTCAAGCAGTCAAAAGCTCAGCATAGAACTGTGGAAATGGACAGCAGGTCCAAATCTTAGCCAAAGGACTATTTGCAGCTGATTAAGTCTGGATGAGGAAGAGTTGATCTTCCGTAAGGGAATGACTCTAGATAGGCTGAGTACACCCCAGTAGATGAACTTGAGGGGACACTAACTTGACTCATAAGGCTTTAACATAAATGGCAGAAGAACTGAGATCCAGTAGGGGTGTATAGGAGGGTGTTGGGAAAGGGGTATACAGATGATTAAGATGGTATGTATGAAATAAACAAATTTTTAATGAATAATTCTTTTATTTTTAATTTTTAAAAATTTTATTGATATTTTGTGTACTTCATACATCATCTTTCAGTCAAATTTGGATATATTCCCCTCTCCCTGCCCTGTACCCCACACCAACTCATGCATTCTGCCATACATATCTTGCATCTTTCTCTCAGTCTTTCCAAGGACTTTTTTCTGCAGAGGCTTTTGTTTGGGGCAGAATTTAACTGTCAGTTCTTTGGCCCAGTCCTTATGTTGTTGCTGTTCCCTCACCTTTATATTGCTCCAAAATATGCCTATATAAAAATCACATATGTATCAAAATTGTGACCTCCAAGAATAAACTGTATGTTAATTACAAAATATGTTTTGGCATTCACATTTTTCCCTTTAATTTTATATTACTGTAAATATGAATACATATCTTCCACCCATATTCAGCAATTACAATGTCTGAAAGGAAGTGGTAGGTCAATTCTAGAGCCCATTAAGAGCTTCACATTATAGCACAGTTGCTATCACATAAAAAGAAATATATCAATAACATTGTTCAGCTTGCCTTTCAACTGGGGATTTGGTGGGAGCATCCACAAATGAGGGAAACCATTCACTTTTTTTCCTGGGACTGGGTTACTTCACTTAACATAATGGCTTCCAATTCTATCCATTTACCTGCAAAGTTCATGATGTCATCTTTCTTTACCACGGCATCGAATTCCATTGGGTAGATGTACTGCATTTTTGTTATCCACTGATCAGTTTAGGAGCATTTGTTTTGCTTTCAGCTCTTAGCTATTGTGAGCAGAGCTGTGATGTTTATGCACATGTTTATATATGTGCATGTATCTTTGTGGTAGGATGGGTCTTGTGGGTATATACCCAGGAGTGGTATGACTGGGCCAGATGGTAGGTTCATTTTGAGTTTTTTAAGGGTTCTCCACACTGCTTTCCACAGTGGTTGTATGAGTTTACTTTCCCACCAGCAGTGGATGAATGTTAATCCTTTCCTCACAACCTCTCCAGATTTGGTGTCTTTTGTTTTCTTGATCTTAGCCAGTCTTATTGGAGTGAGATTATGCCATAGAGTGGTTTCAATTTGCATTTCCTTAATTATTAAAGATGTTGAACACTTTTAAAGATGTTTCTCAGCCATCTTTAATTCCTCACTGGTGAAGTCTCTGTTCAGCTCTTTACTCCATCTTTTGAGTAGATCACTTGTTTTCTTAATTCTTTGTTTTTTGAGTAGTCTATATATTCTGTATGCTAATGCCCCACCAGAAGTATCACTGGTTAAGGTTTCCTCCCAATCTGTCTGTTTTCTCTTCATTTCCTTGATGGTTTCTTTCACTGTACAGAAGATTTTGAGTTTGTCAAGGTCCCATTTGTCAACTGTTGACCTTATTCCCTGCACAGCTGCTGTTTAATTTCAAAAGTCTTTTAGGTTGCTGCCAACTTTTTCTTCTCTCACCTTCAAGGTTTCAGGTTTCATGTTGAGGTCTTTGATCCATCTGGAGTTGATTTTTGTACAGGGTGAGAGGTAGAGGTTTTATTTTATTCTTCTATGAATGGTGATCCAGTTTTTCCAACACCATTTGCTGAAAATGCTATCTTTCCTTCATTGAGTATTTTTTGTCCCTTTATGGAATATGAGGTGGCTGAAATTTTATGAGCTCAACTTTGGATCTTCAATTTTAGATCTTCAATTTGGGTCTGTTTTAAAAAATAATAGAAAACCTGATTCCAAAGAAGTATGTCCTGGAATCTTNAGAGAAGAGGTAATGTCGGAAAGAATTCTGTTATATAAGCATAGAACCAATTTGCCATGTGGCAACTTTCCAGAGTGATAAAGAATACCAACTCCTAACCTGATATAAATATTTTGTATATGCATGTAGTGCATTTCTCAGCCAGATTGCAGGAAAAGTTAGCTCCACAGTAGGAAACCCAAATAAGACTGGAGTGTGAACTCCCAACCACAGTTTTTTTTATAGAATTTTGCTTTTGGTCAGCAATCCTCATCTTCAGTTGGGGAAGACACTATTTATTATATACATGTTGTGGTGGGCCATTTGCAAGGCAACTGTATAAATGAAATACAACAGATTCGGAACAGAACCACGTGGGTTTTTCCATACGCATAAATAAACTGCACTCGCTCAAACAAGCCTGCTTTTCAATAAATTGCTTCTCACATCTATGCAGACAGTGGTTAACTTCTATGTAGTTTTAAAGTACAGAAACCAACACACTGGGGACCAATCATCCTCTCCACATTTTCTCAAATGGTTTGCCTTCAGATCCATAGCCACTCAGCAAAATAGATAATCTTATAGTTAATAGAGATCATTTCTTAGGAAGTTTAAAGTTGCCGTACTGATACTTGATACATTTCTACTGATACATTTCTTGATACATGTGATAATCAAGATTGCACCAATTCTTATAAGGATCTCACAAAAGTTTATAACTTCCCCCAAATTATAAACTTAATATTCTATAAATATCCATATCTAGTAAGATTAATTCTCTTTTTGACTTTGGACAACTGCTTAAGTGGACTGACATTTGAACAACTGATATAAACAGAAACCACATTTTATTAGGGGCCTGAAACTATTTTTTCTGAATTCTCTGAAATTCATGAAATGTATTTTTATCATAATCACCTCCCTGTGATTTCATTTCCCCTGATGATTACTAATGTTATGTACTTGGTGCCTTCCATTTATAAATTATCTACTTTGTTTAGTTACTCATTTAAAGCAGGTTCTTGTCAACTTGTATTGGATTTTTTTAAAGTTCATCACTTTGAATGTCAACAATCAATGATAACTTTAATTGTCATATTTTGATTCCATCTGTAGGGCCTTCTTCAATCATTGATACATCCTTTGCTATGCAGATGGCTTTTTTGCTTTATTTTTTTTTAATTTTTATTTATTGTTTTGTATGTGTATTAAGGTACTGCTGCATGTAGGTTGTTGTGCACCATGTCGTGAAATGCCGCTGGAGGGTCAGAAGAAGGTCCTTCGTATCCCCTGGAACTGGATTTCTCCTGAATTGGAGTTTCAAGACGGTTACCGCCGCCAGTGGGGTGCTGAGGTCAGATCGAACCTGGTCCTCTGGAAGAGCGGGTGCGCTCTTAGCCAGGCTATCTCTCCAGCCCAGAATGCTTTTTCTTATTTTGTAATCCAGTTTCTTATGCATTTTCCCTTTAGTTTGGGTATCTTTATGAGATAATCCTTACACATTTCAATGGTCAGGAACACTGCATATTTCTATTACTGACATATTTCTGTTTTTAGGGCGCCCCCAATACTTAAAATAATCTAATCATACACAAACATATATATATATATAATATATATATAATATAGAATATATATATTGGTTTTTCCTTACTCAATCCTTTCTTTTTAATTAATTACTTTATTTACAAAGATTCAACCCAGAAAAGTCAACAGTCACATAGGGTGAAAAGTATGATTTGACCAGACATAGGAGAACCGTCTGAAACTCCAATTCCAGGAGAACTCCAGTTCCAGGGGAATCCGAGACCCTCTTCTGACCTCAGCGGCATTTCACGACATGGGTGCACAAACCTACATGCAGACAGTACATTAATACACATACAAAAATAAATAAAATTAAAAAAAATAAAGAAAAAGCATCTGCATAGCAAAGGATGTCATCAATGAATTGAAGAAGGAACCTACAGAATGGAAAAAATATGACAATTAAAGTTATCATTGATTGTTGACATTCAAAGTAGATGAACTTTAAAAATCCAATACCAAAGTTGACAAGAACCTGCTTTAAATGAGTAATAAACAAGTAGATATTTATAAATGGAAAGGCACCAAGTACATAACATTAGTAATCATCAGGGGAAATGAAAATCACAGGGAGGTGATTATGATAAAAATACATTTCATGAAATTCTCAGAGAATTCAGAAAAAATAGATTTTCAGGCCAATAATAAAATGTGGTTTCTAGTTTAATTCAGTTGTTCAAATGTCAGTCCACTTAAGCAGTTGTCCAAAGTCAAAAAGAGAATTAATCTTACTAGATATGGATATTTATAGAATATTAAGTTTATAATTTGGGGGAAGTTATAAACTTTTGTGAGATCCTTATAAGAATTGGTGCAATCTTGATTATTCACATGTATCAAGAAATGTATCAGTAGAAATGTATCAAGTATCAGTACGGCAACTTTAAACTTCCTAAGAAATGATCTCTATTAACTATAAGATTATCTATTTTGCTGAGTAGGCTATGGATCTGAAGGCAAACCATTTGAGAAAATGTGGAGAGGATGATTGGTCCCCAGTGTGTTGGTTTCTGTACTTTAAAACTACATAGAAGTTAACCACTGTCTGCATAGATGTGAGAAATTATTGAAAGCATGCTTGTTTGAAGGAGTGTCAGTTTATTATGCTGTATGGAAAACCCACGTGTCTGTCAGAATCTGGTGATATTCATTATACAGTTGCATGCAAATGCCCCCACAAACATGTATAAATAAATAGTGTCTTCCCAACTGAAGAGAGGATTGCTGACAAAGCAAAATTCTAAAAACTGTGGTTTGGGATTTCACACTCCAGTCTTATTTGGGTTTCCTACTGTGGAGCTAACTTTTCCTGCAATCTGGCTGAGAAATGCACTACATGCATATACAAAATATTTATATCAGGTTAGGAGTTGGTATTCTTTATCACTCTGGAAAGTTGCCACATGGCAAATTGGTTCTATGCTTATATAACAGAATTCTTTCCGACATTACCTCTTCTCTAAGTATAAGATTACATTCATTTATTTGGTTTTAAAACCTCATAAAATTCTATCCACTGAAAGTTGGCAGGACATTCCAACCATACAGAACTTAGATAAGTAAAAGATTCAGACCAATTATTGAAGGCCAAATCCATTGTAGATTTTTTTTTTACAGATAGAAGAAAAGGAGATTAGTGCAGGCCATAATGCAATCAATTGCTATGGACTTTAAAAACTGTTGTTTTATTGTATATTATTTGTATGAATGTCTTGCCTAAATGCATGTAAGTGCACCTGTGTCATTCAATGCCTGTAGTGGTCAAAACAGGGCATTGGATCCCTTGGAATTGGAGTTACAAACAGTTGTTAGCTCCCATGTGGATCCTGGGAGCAATGAGTGCACCTAATCACTGTGCAATCTCTCTAGCCTGTTACCGCAGACTCTTGCAAATACATATTCAAGATATTTTGCTACTGTCCATGATATTTTTCTTTTAAAATATTTAATCTATTATTTTATTGTATTGTATTTTTATGTATAATTTTATTGGCTTGCATGTATGTAAGTGCACCCCTGCTGTGAATTGCCTACAGAAATCAGAATATGGTATGGATTTCTGGAAACTGGTGTTATGAATAGCTGTTAGATTCCAAGTGGGTGCTGGGAATCAAACCCGGGTCCAGTGCAAGAGAAGTAAGTGCTTTTAACGGCTGAGCTATATCTCCAGCACTGACATTTTTTTTTCTTGTTGGTAATGTATACCTTGAAACTACAGATATAATTTCATGTACATATTATTTTATTTATTAATGTATTTATTTTTAGATATTTTTATTTAATTTCTTTTGTTATAAACTTTTAATTCATGTTTGCATATTTTATAAAGCACATCTCAATCATCTTCATACCTCTTTCCCCATTGGCATCCTTTCATAGAACACCCACCTGAATTCATACATTCTGTCATTTTTGTTAAGACCTATCTTGTCAAGTTAGTGTTGCCAATCATCCATCGATGCAAGTTCATCCACTGGGATCTACTCAACCTATCTAGAATTCCACCCTTAGAAAAAGATCAGCTTTTCATCACCCAGTAGGAATCAGCTGCCAATAATTCTTTGACTAAATTTGGAGACTGCTGCCCATTTCCACAGTTCTGTGCTGGGGTTTGTTGGATTGAGTTTGTGAAGGTCTTATTCATACTGACATCATTCCTGTAAGTTCATATGAGCAAGGTCCCCGGAGCATGTAGGGCTTTATTTCCATATGGACATGCACCTCCGATCTTCTGCAATGGTCACTGAGCTTTGGATGGATTAAGTTTAATATAGGAGTCCTGTCTAAGGACCCACACTCTTCAGACTCTTATTATCTATGTTTGGCCATTTGTGACCTTTTGTGTTCATGGCTCTCTGTTGCATGAGAGAGCTTCACTGATGAAAACTGAGAGATGCATTAGTGTTCTCTTTACCCTTGTTCTATGTTCCATGAGCACATTGTAGATGTGCCACTTAGGGTTTGGAAATTCACAGATAATCTCTCTGGAGCTCTGTAATAATCTCTGTTACAAAAGAAGCTTCTGGAATACTTGTCTGTAAATATAAGAATTCATATTTTGTACATAATAAAAAATTACATTTGTCCAGAGATGTGACAGCCTTGGGATCTTCTCTAAGATCTATGATCTCTCCAGCCATGTGTGTTTGGCTTTGTTTACCATACCACACATGATTTTCCTCTCATTGAGTGGTGGTTAAGCCCAATTAGGTAGCTGTTCATTATTCCCAAGATAATAGTACCACTACTGCACCAATGCTGTTTGTTGCATAGGTCACTGACGTGGTTATTAAGTCATATCTGGTTTTGGACCATCAGTTGATGTTCTCCCTTAGCAGCATGCATAGTGCTCTCCAAAACAATGGTGCTAACCATCAGGGGGAGGTGGCTTCCAGGTCACTTCCAGCTCCATTGCTCCAAATCTTGTGTCTGTATTATATCCATCTCAGCAATAAGGTCTTATATTCAAGTTCTGGGAGGAAATAAAAGGCAATGGCAATAGGCTGTGTAATTTTGGAAGTCTGATGGTCTGCTCAGGTCAAAAACTCAAAGAGTTTTCTCCTATCTGGCACTGATTCTTATTATGTATCCTTCAGCTACATACAATGAATTTTAATCATATTCCGACTCCCTCCCCTGTCTCCCCTTTTACTTTACTACCTCTGTCTGATTTCATGTTCTGTATCATTTTTAAGTCCTATTGAGTCTACTTTATCTCTAAAATATTATTTGGTGTGTGTCTATCACCTAGAGCCTGGTTGAACTATCCAAATGCCACACCCAGAAGCTATCAGTTGCTAGAAGTTCTTCAGTGAGGGTTAAGGCTTCTTGCCCAGTGCTCTGACCCCTCCCAGCTAGGTTTTTGCATGTTGTCACAATTGCTGTGAAGTTGTATGAATTATTGCCCTGCTCTCTGAAAAAAAAGACTATTTCCTTATAATCATCCACTATCTCCTACTCTTATAACTGCTCTTCACGTCTACCGGAGGTCAGAAGAAGGTGTCAGATTCACCTGGAACTGGAGTTAAAGACCATTCTTAGCCACCACATGGGTGCTGGGAATCGAGCCTGGGTCCTCTGCAAGAGGAGTTGGTGCTCTTAACCACTGAGCCATCTCTCCAGCCCCAAGGTGTATCACTTTTGACTACAGACTCCACATTCTCTTATTTTCTGCACATTGAGCAGTTGTGGCTCTCTATGTTAATCACTACGTACTGCAAGAAGAAACTTCTCTTTTGAGAGTTCAAAAATACATAACAAGTTACTAAGAGGTATTTTAAAACTGTATGTCCCTTTAGCAGAAGCAGAGTAGTTTCTTCTCCCATATAGCCTTTCAACTGCAAAGCCACAGGCACCAGAAATGGTCTCCATCTTGTAAAGCAGGCCTTAAATTCAATTACAAATATCACTTATTCAATTACAAATATCATTTGTGTCACTATTGGACCAGTGGGCATATCTTGCCAACCCCGTTGTTTCAGGGCAAGTTTCATGTTCAGTCTTCTCTTGTGGTGTCATGCATAGCACTTTTCAGTTCTGTGAAAGCTAGCTAGCTGGCAGAGATGAATCTTTGGGGTCAATTTTCTCCAATATCAGAGCGAAAAGAATTGAATAATGAGTTTTTCCTGATTTGTTGTGAACCATGGAAATGAAATTATTTTATTTCTTCATTTGATTAAAGGTTTTTATCACTATTAAAACATGACATCTATCAGGGGGAAAAAGTCCTCCAATTCAAATGATATAAGTATGTATGTATGTATATATTTATGTATATATATATATATATATATATATGCTGTAGCAATACAAATTGGAGAGAACAACAAAAGAACTTAAAGAAAAAAAGTCTCTGGAAAGACTCAGAAAAAGATGCAGGACAGGTAGGGTGGAGTGCAGGGACTCGGGTGGGGTGGGGGACATGGAAGGGGAACACACTCTGGATTCGATTGAGAAATGTTGTATGACTTATGGAAAAAGTTTAATAACAATAAAAATGGAAAATAAATAAATGTCATAAAAAGAAAAAAAAAGCCTATCATGATCATATTTCTAGACAAATGAAATTTATTACCATATACTAACTATAGAATCTTATATTTACAGACAAGCATATCATCAAAAAAGCTATTCTGCAAAAGATGGAGGCCACTGCAGAATCTGACAACTGGTCAGATGCAGAACATATACATCTGAAAATTCCCTTCCTAGAAGATACATCTGCAACTTGAACTATTACACATGGGATGAGGGGCAGAGAGAAAATGAGCGCATCTCTCAGTTCTCAGCACTAAAGCTTCCTTACACAATGGAGTGTGATGCAAACAGAAGGCCACAACTAGCCAAGCTTCTAAGAATGGGAACTCCCAAAGTGTGTGTCCCTGGATGGGGCCCCTATATTAAAACTCACCTACCCATAGCTCAGGGTTCATTGTGGAAGAGGGGAAGGACAGATTGTATGAACCAGGGATGGTACATGAACATAGAGAAGCAGTGACTTACAATCAGCTGTGAATTTCACATGTGAACTATGACAATGTAGGCATCAGGCACCGGACCCAGGCCAACTGGGGCAAGGTCTCAAAGCAAAGCAAGGGAAATGGGTGGAGGACTGACCATGGACTGAAAACTACAAGAGACTGAGTACTGTTGATTGGGGAAGAGTATGCCTTATCTAGGATTCCTAGATATGCTGACTAGTGTCCAGTGGATCTATTTGCACAGAAGGACAACTGAGTTTGGGAGCTTGACTAGATGGAGCTTAGCTTGGATGTTGTAATTCATGAGTTCTGATGGGGGATTGGGGCATGGGGGCACTGGTTTGCTTGAGAACCATTGTCTGAGTTGTACAAATGCTCAATAAAAGATTTTTTAAGTGAAAGTAAATAAATAAATAAATAAATAGTCCCTGATAGCACAGCTAGATATCACCAGTTAGTCATTTATTTTTCCACTTATCCCACAAATTTTTATTGTTCACCTCATGAAGACTCTTTTAAATACTAAATGATAAAATTCAAAAGCATCGTGGAATATATTGCAACAAACAAGTCAATAAAGGGTCCAGCACATCATCCGTCATGACCAAGTTGGATTCATACCAGAGATGCAGGGATGGTTCAACATACAAAAATCAATAAACATCATCAAACACATAAATGGAATGAAAGAGAAAAACCACACCATCATCTCAATTGTTGCTGAAAAATCCTTTGACAAAATCCAGCATCCCTTCATGCTCAAAGAAGGAATTGGATTGGAGGGATCATTCCTCAATGTAATCAAAGCCATATACAGGAAACCTACAGCCAATATCATCCTAAATGGGGAAATGACAGAAACATTCCCTTTAAAGGTAGGAACTCAGCAAGCCTGCCCACTGTCAACACTCCTCTTCAATATAGTGCTTGAAACACTTGCTAGAGCAATAAGGCAAAAAAAAAGAAATTAAAGGAGTACTAATTGGAAAAGAGGAAGTCAATCTATCCTTATTTGCTGATGATATGATTGTTTACTTAAGGGATGCTAAAAACTCCACCAGAAAACTCCTAGAAATGATTAACAGCTTCAGCAAAGTGGCAGGAATTAACCTAAAAAAATCAATGGCCTTTCTTTACATAAAGAAAAAGCAAATGGAAAAAGAATTCAAAGAGACCTTCCCACTCACAATAGCCTCAAAAACAATAAAATACCTAGGACCAAACCTTGCAACCCAAATCTTAAAACTAACTCAGGGAAAGGATTTGTATGTTCCAACAGGCCAGAGTATCACCAACTTAATGGATGAGAAAGAAAATGCAGCTTTGCAGTGAGTAGGATGTACCAGAAAGTGCCAGCAGAAGGACTGACTCCTCTGGGCATTGAAGGGAAGAAATGCCTCAGATTGCTGCAGACATCAGGCCCCTCTGTGGATCCTACTAGTAACAACTATTTTTAATGATTCCTAACGGAGCTTACCTTCTAGGTGCCACAAAGGTTTTAATACAAGAGACTTTCTTAACTCCCCCCCATAGAATAAGGAGAAATATGATGATGATGAGGTCATTCTCCAGCTATAGATTGGAGCCAGCTGTTATAGAGGCATTCTCTTGTAAAATCAGTAAAACTGCCTTCTTTAATTGACTAATGGACGTAGAAACTCTGAAAAGGATTATTCTCTATTCAGAACCAAATATAATGCTAAAGTCTCCTTAAGCTATGCACTTAAGCAAAATATATTAATACAGGAGCTCTTACATAAAAAATGGATTATTCTACCAAGGAGATGTTGGCCAGGGGATCCAAGCCCCAACAAAAGGTAAAGGCTCCTTGCCTCCAAACTGGGATATCTGCAGGAAGAGAGGCGATAAGGCCCTGCTGTTGAAGACCTGATATAAACATGGGAAAGATGTATGGAGACCCCACTTGCAAGTATACAGATGGTCTCTGGAATGCCAGAGAGTGTTACCAAAGACCACTAAACTAATAAAGCAAATATAGGTCTCCTTGAGTCAAGCAAGACTCCTCCGTCAGCACCAGCTACACCTCATCTGCCTGGAAATACTGTGCAGCAGTGGCAGCCATATGTCTGTATATCCCAAATCTAATTGGCTATTAGCTCTCTCCTTGGAGGAATAACCCATGGCTGATGCCGCAAGCTTACATCCTCTAATGGTTAGGAGATGTTATAAACACATGAAGACCCTGCCATACTAACAGAAGAAAATGTAATTCATGAATTAACATACCATCCAAACATCTGTGTCTATATCAAAGTAACCTACCATAACAATTATTACTGTTTAAATACCTATATATCTAATTGCGTGTGCTTCATTAGTAGGATCGAAAGGCTATATATTATATTGTTTAAATACCTATATATCTAATTGCATGTGCTTCATTAGTAGGATCGAAAGGCTATGCCTGGACAAGCTGGCAGCCCATGAAAGAAAACAGCCAGAATTGACTAGAGACCAAGACATCAGCTCCCGAGAAAGTAGACTGTTTTGCTTCTCATCCACCTGTGCCCCCTTTCTAAGCCTAGGGAACAATCTGTGGAAGAGGGGGCATGGTAGAATGTAAGGGCTGCGATTGGGGTTAATGGTGAAACTACAGCAAAATAGACTGGACACTCATTTGATCAACTTGATTGAACATACAAGCCCCCCCCTGCTGGATGGTGGGACCCATGAGCTGTGTGGGTTTGGGCACAACTGCTTGCAAATTGGTTTTACATGAAGGATGCTTGTACTCACAAATTATCACTTATTGTTAAAAAAATGAAAACAAAACAAAACAAAAAAGCAGAGAAAGATGCAGAAAACTTACAGCAGAATGCATGATCTGGGATGGGTAGGGGTGGGGTGGGGGGAAGGGAAGGGGATATATGCCTGAACTGAATTGGAAAATGATGTATGAAATACACAATGCATCAATAAAAAAAATAATAAAATAAAATGTCCAAACACTTAAAAAAAAAAGAAATATATGTTTCAACTTCATAATAAATATAACTTTCCTATTACTTCAAACCATCCAATTTGTTTTATAATTACAATCTAACTTATATAGCTTCATTTTTAGTGAAACATGTTACTTTATAAAGAGGATCCAGCATCTTAATCGTTTCATTATAGACCATAAAATAATATCCTCTTTTTTAGCAGTAACATATTTATTTATTTTTAAGGGATTCACAATATAAGAACACAATTATTTTCAGATCACATTAATGTTACTCAGTTTGCCATACAATTAGGTAATTGGTGCTAGCATCCACAGATGAGGGATACCATTCATTGTTTGTTTTTCTGGGACTGTGTTATTTCACTTAGCATGATATCTTCTAGCTCCATCCATTTACCTGCAAAGCTCATAATCTCATCTTTCTTTACTGCTGCATAGAACTCCGTTGTGTAGATGTACCACATTTTCTCTATCAGTTAAGGGACACTTGAGTTGGTTCCAGCTCCTTGCTACTGCAAAGAGAGCTGCAATAAACACGGATGTGCATGTTTCTCTGAGGTAAGATGAGTATTGTGGGTACATGCCTAGAAGTAGTATGGCTGGGTCAGGTGGCAAGTTCATTCCAAGTCCTCTAAGGGTTCTCCACACTGCTTTCCATAATGGTTGTACAATTTACATCCACACCAGCAGTGGATGAATGTTTCCCTTTCCCCACAACCTCTCCAGCACTTGGTATCATTTGTTTTCTTGATACTCGCCAGTCTTATTGGAGTGAGATGATACCTTAAAGTGGTTTTAATTTGCATTTCCTTAATTATTAGCGATGTTGAACACTTTTTAAGATGTTTCTCAGCCATCTCTAACTCCTCACTTGTGAAGTCTCTATTTAGCTCTTTGCTCCATTTTTTGAGTTGGTCATTTGTTTTCTTTCTTCTTTGTTTTTTGAGTAGTTTATATATTCTGGAAATCAAGGCTTTGTTAGATGTATCTGCTATGAAGATTCCTCCCATTCTGTGGGATTTCTCTTCACTTCCTTGATTGTTTCTTTTGATGTACAGAAGCTTTTGAGTTTAATGAGGTCCCATTTGTCAATTGTCGACCTTAATTCTTGCCCAGTTGCTGTCTGATTTAGGAAGTCTTTTCCTATGCCTATGTCTTGTAGGCTGCTGCCAACTTTTTCTTCTATCACCTTCAGAATTTTGGGTTTCATGTTGAGGTCTTTGCTCCATCTGGAGTTGACTTTTGTACACGGTGATAGGGAGGGGTTTAATTTCATTCTTCTACAGGTGGTGATCCAGTTTTGCCAACACCACTTGCTGAAGATGCTGTCTTTCCTCCATTGTGTCTTCTTGGCCCCCTCGTCAAATATGAGGTGGCTGAAATTGCATGTGCTCAAGTCTGTTTTTGTGCCAGTACCAAGCTGTTTTTATTACTATAAACCTGTAGTATAGTTTGAAGTCTGGTATAGAGGACCTGCCAACCCCAATTGCTTTTATCGCTCAGGGTTGCTTTAGCTATCCAGGGTCTTGTTTTTCCAAAGAAAATTAAGGACTTTTTTCCAAGCCTGTGAAGAAACTCTTGGTGATTTTAATTGTGATTGCATTAAATCTGTACAAGAGTTTGGGAAGAATGGACATTTTTACTATATTAATTTTCCCAATCCATGAGCATGGGAGATTTTTCCATCTTCTGATGTCTTCTTCAATTTCCTTCTTCAGAGGTTTAAAATTTTTTGTTGTAGAGATCTTTGGTGTCTTTGGTTAGATTGGTTCCTAGGTATTTTATTTTTTTTGAGGCTATTGTGTGTGGGAAGGTCACCTTGTATTCCTTCTTCAGTTGCTTGTTGTTGGTGTAAAAAAGGCTACTGTTTTTTCTAGGTTAATTTTGTATCCTGCCACTTTACTGAAACTCTTGATCATTTCTAGGAGTTTTCTTGTGGATTTTTTAGCATCCCTGTGCTTCAGGTGGTCCTGGGAAATCCCCCATCTAAACTCTGTGCACTGAAGTCTCAAGATTCTTATTCTATTTTTAGAACATAGTGTTTTTTTAATTTAATATATGTAATTGTAAATGCAATAGCCTTTGGTCCACTGATGGAATTTAAGTCCACTTTTCAAAAATTATCTTTATACTACATGGTCAAATACAGGAAACAATAAAGAATAAAATTCTACTACTTATAATTTCTTAAGTATATAAATTTTTAAAACGTCTAAATGTTAAATAAGATATTATTTGTTAACATCTAATAAATTCCACAGTCTAGCACAAGAATTAGAATTTCATCAATTCATAGTAATTTATTACCAACTTCATAGTACTTAACTAACAATTACATTAATGCACTTTATTTGCTTTTACTTAGCCAAAATAATCCACTTAGTTCTTTTAAAAAGAAGTTTTAGTTTTCTTGTTTTTTTGTGGAATTATTTTATTTGTGGTTTCTTCCAGAGAGAACACATGAAATTGTTTTCTTACAGCTAATGTGCAGCACGAAAATACTTCGATGCCAAATGGAACAAATTGTATATTCAAATATTCGAGTAAAAACTCAAATAAAATTCCATTTATTTTGTGCCATCTCTTGTGAGCAGGATGAATGACTTTGTTTAGAATGCATATTTAATTTTCATATGAATAATTTAGGTATGTAAGTCTTGTTGGAATTGGAAAGCTAACTTACTTGTTCATTGTTTAAATATAAATTATTCCAAGTTTTCTAAAATATTATAATTAGTTCTGTTTTTCCTAGTAATTGAGCTTGAGATTTGGGTTGTGTATTCATTTTACTTCCTAAATGATATCTGCTCACTGTTTATTTAGTATTTTTCTATATTAAAAACATATGTTTATATTTTTAAAAATCAATTTGATTGATAGCAAACTGTTAAAATGCCTATATAAAATAAATTAATTTAAAAACATTTTAAAAAATAAATGAAGGAAAATATTCAGAGGAAACTAGCTTCAAACACACTGAGGTTCTTCTGTTTAATGAAGATGAAGTCATGAAAAAATACAAGAAAATAGTATTAGAAAGAAAAAAGTATATATTTTTAACTGCATCCTCAACATTTATTGTCTTAAGAATATCTAGTTATTTTTCTGAGTCCAGAAATAAGATTAAAAGAATATTCACAATGGACTTCTCAGAGTAGAATATTTCTAATTTTTCAGTTGACTGTTCCTGTGTAATTAATTTACTCTGAAAAAGAAAGCATCCTGTCACCCACATATTTTATTTAATTATATAATCAAATTAATTATTGAATTACTAATTATGCATTTATTATTTATTTGTCTTTTTCTGTCAATATCTTATTGCATTATATCTTAGAATTCATACAAAAATAAGTACAAAATCAACATTTAATAAGTAATATTTTAATCAGAATTTCACTTAGAAACTCACAAACATTGTATTAGGAAATAGACATACCTACAAAAGATTAATACATTCTCTCCCTCAAAATGAATGTTCTCACTAGAGCAAATGGCCTTAACTTATACATGAATCTGATCTAGTTAAATATTCATCTTTGTAAATAACATTAGTAGTAAATATATTTATTCATTATCTATTTTAAATAAAATAATTTTATAATGTTTTTGTTTGTTTATTTCCTATATATATATATTATCTATCTATATATATAATATTATATATATATTATTCGAATAAGGTTCAGTTTCTTCTTTGTATGAGCTGCTTATTGGCTATGTAGACCAGGCTTGCCTTGCCTCTCCTTCCTAGTGCTGGGATTAAAGGGTGTACCACCAAACCCCACAGCCAAGATGTTTCTTAGCTACGGTGGGTGCTGGATCTGAACATTGAACCAGAGTCCCTGCAAGAGCAGTAGTAGCTCTGTACCTGCGAGCCATCTTTCCAGCCCTCTATATAAATAAAAACTTTTATTATGTTTGTGTATTTTATACATCATTTTTCAGTTCAATTTAGACATATTCCCCTTTCCCTCCCCCCACCCCACCCCAGTTCATGCATTCTGCCATAACTGTCCTGCATCTTTCTCTCAGTCTTTTTAAAGTTTTTCTCTGCAGAGGTTCATTGTTTGAGGCAGAGTTTAACTGTATCAATCAATTCTTTGATCCAGTTCTTATGTTGTTGCTCCCTCCTATTCATGTTGCTCCAAAATATGCCTACATAAATGTCATAAATGTACCAGAATTATGTCCGCCAGGTATAAACTGTATGTTAATTCTGAAATATGTTTAGGAATTCACATTTTCCCTTTTAATTTTATATTACTCTAAAATATGAATACAAACCTTCCAGTGATATGCTGTAATTACAATGTCTGAAAATAAGTGATTTAAGAGATATTGATTTTTAAGTAGATGAAACCCTTAGTTTAAGTGAATTCAAACTTCAACCTCACAGCTAATGAAAATCAAGTTTGATTCTTCCATCTTAGTGACATCTTTCTCTCAGAGAAAAGAGGGTCTTAGGTCTTTTGGAAGTCTCTTCTACCTCTCATATCCAGCAATCAGAGAAAGGAAAAGGAAAGAGTGGAGACATAAAGAAGCAGAAATAATTACTTACATTGCTATGGTCTCATTGTTAATATTAGCTGGCTACTCTGAGTCATTAAAAGAAATGTGTAAACACTACCTTGTTTGAATAATAACTCTTGGGTACCTGTAAGGTAATCAGCAATTTCTTCATGGCTGCTTTATATAGCATGTATTCTGCATTCTCAGCTCAGTAGTTGAAACACTGTTAATGTTCTGTAGCTTCAAATGCAGGAGTCTTCTGAGTTCAGTGTAGAATTTTCTTAGATGACTGCCCTATGTTTTACTTGGTTCTTGATATACTTGTCATATCAGTCTCTGGGCACGAAAAATTTCAAAAGAAGCCAGAGGAATACAGTATTTTACTTACACAGGGATGTGCATGCAAACTATATAATATATTCTACGGCAGAATGCACAATCTGCGATGGGTAGGGGTGGGGTGGGGGGGAAGGGAAGGGGATATATGCCTGAACTGAATTGGAAAATGATGTATGAAATACACAAAGCATCAATAAAAATAAATTAAAAAAAATAAATAAAATGATAAATGTGGCCTGGAAAAAAAAATATATTCTACTCTACTCAGAAACCATGAGTGTAAGAAGAGCAGGAAATAAAACATTTAATAAATCAAGATAGTTTACCTGTAACTCCATAAAGTGAGATTTCCTTTCAAGATTAAAATGTAAAGATTAATTCAGTCAAATAAAGAAATAAAAGAATTAATTCCTATTACATGTTCATGAAGAAAACATAAAAGGAATTCTGGCATGTAGATATATTAGATAGATGATAGAAAGATAGATAGATAGATGATAGATAGATAGATAGATAGATAGATAGATAGATAGATAGATAGATGATAGATAGGTGTGTTAGCATTTGGAACTGCACAATTAAGTGTTTTATGAAAAGAACAAATATAAGTTAACTACTTTGTTTTCTTATTCTTAATTGACTCAAATTAACTTAAAAAAATAATAGTAAAAATATACTGGTGAATACAGACAAGTATGATGAATGACTGATTCACAGGCTGGGGGAAGGAACTGGAAACACAGTTATATCATAACTTATCTGCCTGGGATACAATGCAATATTATTTGATGTTGACCTAGATTAACAAAAAATTATATAGTAAACACTAGGTATACCATCACAAAATTGTTTTTAAAATTATAATTGATTCACTAAGAAAGAAGATATATTCAGATAAAATGCTCAAAAACACAACACTACAGAAAGGGGGCTCAAGAAATGGTTTGGAGGTTAAGAGCACAAACTGCTCTTAGAGAGGACCTGAATCCACATACCGCCAGTAATTCTAGTTCCAGGGGAAACCCACACCTCTGACTTCTGCTGGGAGTATGGATTAAGCCAGCACAGCTTGGAATACCTACAATTGAAAGGAAGCATTTAGGGACTTCTTAGCTCAGATCCAGGCAGGATAAACTGCAGAAGATACAACTATTAACATTAGGACAAAACTTAAAGGAGAGTAAAGCCAAGATATCAGACCAGTTTAACCTACAGTTGAGCTAAATCATGTTCTGTGACATGTGATCTACCAGGCACTGTTAATTCACAAAGCTAAACATGCAAACTTAAGACTGGAACTTTAATCCTAGCACTCAGGAGGGAGAGGCAGGCTGATCTTTGTGAGTTCAAGGCCAGCCTGGTCAACAGAGTGAGTTCCAGGACATCTGGGGCTACAGAGAGACCCTGTCTCGAAAAGACCAAAAAAAAAGACTGGAACTTTAACAAAAGGAAATGATGAGGAGCCTTGTTCTGCCTGAGGACACTGGAAAGAACAGGAGGTCCCTGTTATAGCTCCAAATAGTTCTGTCAGTGGCAGTTGAGTAAGACAAAATGGAACTATGGATAAAGATCAGCCCTCACAATATCGTTGAGAGATGCCTGGTAATGCTCATGAATCTACTGTTCTATGGCATGGCTGTGGGGTTTCTTTTTCACTCTGGGAAGTCACTCAGGCTCTCATGATCATAGTTATATTTTGTTTCCCAAATGGAATTTTGTTACATGCCATTTTTGATATGTCAGAAAACTTATTTTATTAGGCTGCACTTGGAAGAAGCTTAAACGTCCAACCTACTAAAACAAAAATAGAATAATTACACATTAATATGTCAAAAAGAAATGAAGATAAACATATAAAGAAAATGTATCATAAAACAGTATGTTACACATACCTTTTCTTGTTTGAAAATTTTATATGCTTCTTGATATCAGATGGTCCAAAGAACAAAACATAAGTATGATATAAAACAGTTTGAAGAAGATTATAAAGAAAATACTGAATATCAAAATTTGATTATAAATTCAAAACAACTCTTAGCAGGAAATGAACCCCTTCCCCTTCCTTCCCTTCCCATTCCTTCTCTTCCCCTTCCCTTTCCCCTTCCCTTTCCCCTTCCTCTTCTGTTTCCCCTTCCCCTTTCCCTTCTGCTTGCCTTTCCCTTCCCTTCCTTTCTCTTCCCTTCCCATTATATTTGAAGGGATGTAGAGCTGCATTAATTATAGACAATTATAATTCATCATGACGAAGATAATTTGGCATAAAACTGCAAAAGTGAACAAAGAGACACATTAAGCCTAAATAGATCTTAATCTAAAAAGATTTTCTGGAGCCAGAGAGATGGCTCAGCAGTTAAGAGCGCTGACTGCTCTTGCAGAGGACCCCAGTTTGATTCTCAGCACCCACATGGCCACTAAGAACCATCTTTAACTCCAGTTCCGGGGAAATCCGACAGTCTCTTCTGACCTCCGCGCATTGCATGACACGTGTGCACAAACCTACATGCAGACAGTACACTCATACACATAAAAAATTTAATTAATTAATTAAAAAAAAGATTTTCTAGATAACTGTAAACAATTAAATGCATATGGTAGTAAATGATACTAAGAAATGAATATAATTTTCAGAAGCAGATAATCCTAAAGGATGACAAACTGAGAATTTTTCTCTGTATTTTAAAATACAGAGAAAAGTGGAAATTTACTTTTGTGGTTGATTGAATGAGAAACATCCTCTGTAGGCTCAAGTATTTGAACACTAAATATTTGACACCCCCTCTCCAGTTGGTGGTGCTCGTTGGGAAATGCCGTGGAATCTGTAGGAGGCCTGGCCTTGCTGGAGAAAACAAGTCATTGCAGGTAAGTTTGGAGAATTCGTATCTTTGCCCCACTTCCAGTTTGTCTCTCTGCTTCCTGTGTGTGTTTGAAGATGTGAGCATTGAGCTTTTTGCTGCAGCTAATCCTGCCATACCTCCCTGTCATGATAAAGTTTTATCCTTCTGGAACACCTAGAACAAATAAACTTGTCCATTTATAAGTTTCCATGGTCATGGTATTTTATCACAGCAACAGAAAAGTAAATAATACAAAAGTTGGTACCAGGAGTGGAGTGTAGGAGTGTGGGTGTGTATGTGTGTGGGGGGGGCGGTGAAGAACTTGAACATTTTTTTTGTTGTTGTTTTGATAAATGTGGGAGAATTTGAAAATTTGGACTAGAAAAGTGGTTGCTTGCTGAAAGCAGAGCCCATGGACCTTTTAAATAGAGATTGGCTTAAGATGTTTCAGATAGAGAATGAAGTAAGAACATAAACAACAACTGGAAAGTTATTGAAAATAGTCTAGTATTCATCTGCCAGCAGCCTAAGAACTTACCTGAGGCTAAATTTAAAATATTGGACCAATTTGTCTGGTGAAAGAATGTCCAATACAACCTAACATTGAATCTGTGGCTCCATGGCTTGGATAGTACAGATAACTGTTTGTCTGCAATGAAAAAGAGCAATGGGTCAGCAAAAGTATATTCATTTTGGAGATAAAGAGGGCACTAGGGAAATTGTTCCGGCAAGGGCATGTATTGTAGAGAGGTCATGATTACTGAGGAGACTGCAGTCTTTGAGGACAGGCCTCCGGAACTACAATGGAACAATGGAAATGTACCCTTAGATCAGGACTCCACACAGCTAAAAAGCTTCAAGCTTGTGAAATAGATCCTACGGGTATTTTAAAAAATAATTGACTCAACATATAAATGATAGTGTAATGTGGCTAAAGTGAGCCAAGTCCATCCGAAGCTGACAGACAAACTTGGAAGGCTCATCCTCATGGTTCTGGTTCTCTGTAAAGAATGGTGCAACAGTGAGATGGTCACAGTCCTTCCTCTGCAGTTGCATATAGTCACAGATGCCAAACAGCATGTAGCAAGGGGGTGGGGTGTGGGGTCTCTGTATAAAGAGGCCAGTCAAGAAGCCCTGAGTGGCCACTGTGTGAATCTGTGTAGGTGAACCATGGGTGCACTGGAGAAACCAATATTTTGGAGATTTCAGAACCTATAGACATCTGCCAAGTAGAGCTGAATACAAAGATTTTGTGGTAGCCTGCTGGGTCCTGGTCTTGGTTTTGCTCTTATATTTCATGTCCTCACTCCTCACTTTCAGAATGGCTTATTCTGTGTCCTTGTATATTGGAAGTATGTAACTTGCTTTTTTAGATGGTTACAATTAAGACATTGTTTTGAAGGCTGGCAAGATTGTGCAGCCATTAAAGGATAAGGCTAGGAACCAAAATGTCAAAGAGAATATTTTGAATCTCAGAAGAGAGGTTGAATGTTGGACTTTTGAAGAGTGTTGATTCTGTTAAATACTATAGGAACATTTAAAGTTGGACTAAATCCATTTTGTATTAAGACATGGCATGATTCTGTGGGAGCCATGGAGTGGAATTTAGTTGCTTGAATGAAAAATGTCCCACATTGTTTCAAGTATTTGAACAATTGGTGCATGGTTTCCAGTTACCGACAGTTTGGGCAAGGTCATGGAATCTTCAGGAGTTACATCCTTGCTGGAGGAAGCATGACCCTGGGGGTAGACTTTGAGGCTTCGTGGCCTCGCCCCCTTTCAGTTTGTCTCTTTCTGTTTCTTGTGTGTACTTGAAGATGTGAGCGCTCTGCTTCTTGTTCTGGCCACCCCTTCTGCCATGCCTCCTCAGCATGATAGATTCTGCTCCCTTGGGAACCATGAATCCCAATAAGGTCTAAGATGCCATGGTCACAGCATTTTTTTTCAAAGCAACAGAAAAATAACTAACAGAATTTGTAAGGAAAAAATAATCTGGAATATATGCATAAATACTATTGTCTTAAAATATTATCTATTATTCTTGGGTAACAGAGATGTTACCAGCATAATGAATCACAAAAAGGAACAAAGGCAAATTTTCCCACATCATTCTTGACTATTAAATAACTATAAAAATGTCACTAGCTATGAATAACTATAGAGACATATTTTTAAAATTAACAAAACCACCCAAGTTTGTGTTTGAAAATAGAATGAATGTCAATTGTTTTTAAGGATATGCAAATTTTACACATTTAGATAAACATCTGGTAAGCATATGAAGAAGCCACAAATAAGAAAATATACTCTACCTATACTAGATGCAATCTTTACCTATGAGCAAGCCAAATGGTGATGGCTGCTTTCAAATACAAAAGAAAGTCCATACTTGAATAAGCATTACTGCTTGTGATAAATATATGTCTGTGCATATACACATGAAACCAAATATAAAGCAAAAACATATGAGTCAGCAATGTGAAAAGTCAAGTCAACATAAGAAATTGTGTTAGTATCATTAGAGGATCCTGATACTTTATGCCTTGAATATTTTATTGTATAAATCTATGATACTTCCAAAGAATAAAAATAAAGAAAAGGGGAAAGAGTGATGTCTCAATTTTTAAGAGTGCTCGTAGTTCTTCCAGTGGTCCCAAGTTCAATTCTCAGAATGTATGTTGGGAGGCTCACAAGAACTGGTAACTCCAGCTCGAGGGTATCCAACACCTTCTTCTGGCCTCTGTGGGAACCCCCACATATATGTTATGCACTCACACAGACACATATGTAAACACATGAACAAAAGTAGAAATAAATCTTTAAAAATAACTTTAATGTAAATAAGAAGAATAACATAATTTTCAATAAAATAAAATTTGAAAAAAGAACTCATATGAAATATGTAAAGAGAATAAGAGTAAATGTTTATTATTTACTTTTTTATTTTTATAAAGAATTGATTCTTCTCCTTGTGGAAGCTGACAAGTCCTGGGAAGTAGATTCAATTCACTGAAGACACAGAGGAGGAAACAGTATGTTGGTAGCTCTAAGACCTGTTGTTTCAATCTGTCTTTGAAGTCAGTGAAGTCTTTGATGCCCAGCTGATAGGCAGGCACGCAGGAAGAGCTCCCTTTCAGCATATTCTCCTGTTTTGTTACTTTATGCAGGCTATTCTACTTTCCTTTTGCATTTCAATTTTCTTTTTTATTTGTGTGTTGTGTACTGTGTGTACCGGTGTTCATGTTTATGTGGGCCCGTGTGTGTGTGTGTGTGTGCCTTAGCACACATGTGCAGGCTTGGGTAGAGCCAAAATTGATGGTAAGAATCTTCCTTGATCACTGTTCAGCCCTATTCTTTTGTTTCTGTGTGTCTGTTTGCTTGCTTGCAGGCTTGCTTGCTTTGGTTTTTTGTTGTTGTTGAGGGTGGTGGGGATTGAAAGCTGGGATGAGACAAGCTTTCACTATGTAAACCTATCTGGCCTGGAACTTGATATGTAGACCAGTCTGGCATGCCCTGAACTCTGACTGATCCACTTGCTTCTACTTCCCTATTGCTTGGATTAAAGTTGTGTACCATTACACTGACTTGTATGTATGTGTTTGTGAGTGTGTGTGTGTGTATGTGTGTGTGTGTGTATGTCTGTGTGTTTCAGAAATATGACTTTGGATTAAAAAGATGGTCAAATGGTTGCAAGCAATTGAACTTACATAGTGACTAACAATCTTCCGAAACTTCAGTACCAGGGGATTTGCTGACCTCCTCTGGCCTCCACAGGCACAACACACATGTGGCATACAGGAAAAATACTCTTACAAATAAAATAAAACTGAAATGTAATAATTGTTTTAAATTACTCTAATTCTGAGTGTTATAACAGACTCATAAGTGGATTTTTAATAAAATTAGTTTTTTATTTCATATACGAGTAGTATAAATAATTTCTACCCCTTTCCTTCCTGTTTTCAAGCCCATCCAACTCCTTCCCAAATGCATGACATTTTCATTCATATGTATTTGTACGAGGTAAAACCTACTGAGCCCATTTAGTGTTGCTCTTGTGTATACATGTTCATGGATGATCACTTGGGATTGGATAATTTATCAGGGGGACCAAACCTGGGGAAATCTGGTTCTCCCTCTCAGATTTGCCTCTCCCTCCCTGATTGCCTATAATACTTCATCTAGGGGTGGGACCTTATGAAATTTCACCCATGCACTTTGCCATGTTGAGTGGTGTTGTCATTATGCAGGTCTTGTTATGGCAAGCATATTCCTGAGATTTCATGAGTATAATTTCTCAGTCATGTCTAGAAGACATTATTTTGCAACAGGTGTCCTAGGTGTCTGGGTCTGAGTCTTTCCACCCCTTCTGTGAGGTTCCCTGAGCTTTAGGTGTGAGCATTACCTTGTAGATGCATCAGCTGCGGCTTGTTGCCCCATGTTCATGCACTCTCCTCATTTTAACAAGATTTAGAACTCTGTTATAGTCCCCACTCACTGGAAAAAGAAGCTTATTTGTTGAGAAGTAGCAATTCAGATATCTGTAGGTATAAGAATAAGTATTTAAAATGAGTAAGAAACTGTATTTGTTAAGGAAAATGCCAGTGGTAGGTTCTCCTCTAGGGTTTTTGACCTTCAAGCCACAGAGAGCTGACAAGTTTTAAAGTACCAGACATGAATTCTTTCCTATTGAGTGGGATTTAAGTCCAATTAGATGACTCTTAGTAACTCTTAAAATAAAAGTGTCACAAATGCACCATTGGGGAGAGTACTCTGGGTTTGTCATTGTCAGTCAGCTGGTCATTGTCATGGTTTGTAGGCTTTGCATTTGAGTAGGACTATTAATTACATTAATCCCTTGGAGGCTTATGCAGCAACTTCCCATACTATCAGGACTAGTCCTCAGGGACAGGGCTTCCACTCCACTTCTCCAAGTTTTGTATCTTAAGTGTCTGGTGTCTTCAAGAATAGGGTCATACCTTCAGTTTCTGGGAGGCAACCGAGTGCAATACCAGTAACCGTGTTGTTATGGGAGTCTCTTGGACCACTGACCAACAAACTGAAGTAAGGTTTCACATGCCCGGTTCTGTGATGGCTCTTGGAGGAGAGGGGCATTATCATCCAATGAGACATAGTCCAATATATGTGTGTGTGGGGGGTTAAGTAAACTTATAAAATAATATTTCCCATGTGGCTTTTTCGAGCATTCTTAGTGTTACTTACCTCTTCTTCCTTCTCCCTTTGCGCCTCTTAAACTTCAGCAAACTGAAACCAACTTGGGGACTAATCGTTCCCATATATGCTCCTATGGGGGGCTAGTTATACAATTCATCACACTCACAGGATGGAATATCTTTGTCTGCATGGTCTGAGGAGTCTTCTGAGGGTGGAGTAGCATGCAGGCCTGCACCTTCAACTAGCATTTATGTGTGTTCTGAGGACTCAGAACGAGGTTTGACTAGATATAAATGTAAGTAAATGAAATAAGTTTACTTCCACCTGAGCTCTGCTCTAGCTGTCTTCTCTTCTGTCCTTGTTCAGAGCTGCCCTTGTCCCATCCCCAGTGAGAAGTGTTGCCCCATCCTCCTGCTTTCCCCACTTCACAAATTCCTCCCCTAACCCTGTTTTATAATTGTGTATGCCATTTTTCTTCTTACCATATTATTTAATGTACAAATTTGTTGCATTTAATACTTACTTTTTCTTCCTGTCCATATCTGCTTGAATGTAAATTAAGGGAAATTGTATTTTCCTCAGTGATAATAAGCATGTAGACCAGTGTCTGACACATAAAATGCACTCATGAAGTATTAGTTCAGTCAGTAAAAGGATTAGGATTTGATATGGGATGGATCCAGTCAAACCAGTTCGAAAAGATAGAAATGACAAAAGCAATAATTTTTCCTTAATACTGACCAGCAGGAGAAAGAAAACAACTTAGAACACTTGCTGGATTATCTGCTGGTGCATTGTTTTCTGACTGAGTATTTTTCAGTGTTCTTTAGTTTGAAATATCATTGATACACGAGGTTCTTAATGCTTGGGGACTAACAGGTAAAGCTTGTTTAGCTTGCTTACTCCCTGCCCTATTGAGATGACAACATCTCAAATCTCAACCTTAAGAACATACAGCCTAGTTTGAGTAAAAACATTCACCTAAAAAGTTAACAAATCAAAACAATTACTAATATAACTAGATGTATTGAAAACAGGGAATTTATTCTTAGTAAAGCCATGTTTACATTAGAAACCAACTGGAAATTCAGAATACCTAATCATATATCCAATTAAAATTAAGAAAATCATCACTGGGATTCTACCTCTCTAAGAGTTTTATGGTAACATTTAAAAAGAAATATTTGGTGAAACAATCTGGCTCCATTCTACAACCTATCCGTTAGTTTGCAATGCTGGTAATCCCTTCATGTGCAATACCAATTTTTACTTTGTGAAAGTATCTGATAGCTGTGTGATCATTCATCTCTTATGTTTCTTTTGTATGTTGTTCTTCACACTCATATCTCCCTCAAAACGTTAGATAATACTGTCAAATTGCCATTTTACCACGAAACTGATAGTAGGAAAATAAGTGGGTAGCATTTAATGCATCCATTATAATATCTTTCTAGTGTTAAAACTGTGATGCTCTCAAGTGCAGGAAATCTGAATGGAGAGTGTTCTAACTATATTTTGGCAACAATACAATGCTTATTTACAAGATCTCTAGAGATCCCAGGGCAGTTAACACTTCAGCAGATTTCATAATTGTGGTAATTAGGTGAAAGTTCACATTGATAGTCTTGACTTTACAACATGTTTGTAGACTTAGACAATAGTGACAATTGGCCAAGTGCCTAGTTTTAAAAACCATTTTTCTTTCTTTATCTTGTCCATAATTCTTTTGATTTGTCAGTAGTTTTTATAGCTGAAACATCCTATATTGGACAAGAAATGTGGTTAATTTAATCATTTATTTTGCCATCCACATGAGAATCATGTTAATGGGGTTCTTTTTTCCTGATATGCTGAGGCCTTGATTTCATAACACATGAAAAATTTCTATTTTTATAGAAGATGGTACTCTCCTAAATACTGTTGAGCATATTCAATAGGTGCAACCTCATACACACACACACACACACACACACATACACACACACACACACACACACACACACAATACACCCTTACATCTTCTATTGCAATTATGAAAAAACTAATTTTACATGTAAATTTGTTATATATTTCTTGAAAACTAGAGATGAAATGAATGAAATAATTATGTACTAATTTGAGAAAAACCATCATTCAATTATTTTAGTATGTCTAAAAACACCCCAAATACGCATCTATCAAAGTTTGTTGTTTTTCAATAATATATGTATTTCTTCAAACATGTTTATATTCTTTCTTCAGATAAAAGATACTTTCAATTCCATTATATAATATGTTCAAAATTCTGCCAAGTATAATTATAAGAAAATAGTCATTCTTCTAATAATTTCTAAAAGGCATTCCACATTTTGATTATTTTCTTGGGAAAAATAATCATATTTCTTTTTATTTTTTTATTTTTATTGATGCTTTGTGTATTTCATACATCATTTTCCAATTCAGTTCAGGGATATATCCCCTTCCCTTCCCCCCAACCCACCCCTACCCATCCCAGATCATGCATTCTGCCATAACTTTTCTGCATCTTTCTCTGCTTATTTTTTTGTTTTGTTTTGTTTTCATCTTTTTTAACAATAAGTGATAATTTGTGAGTACAAGCATCCTTCATGTAAAACCAATTTGCGATCAGTTGTGCCCAAACCCACACAGCTCATGGGTCCCACCATC
>VZQC01012791.1:1696061-1707743 GCA_009823505.1 Rhizomys pruinosus
CCCCCCCCCCCAGCTGGATGGTAGGACCCATGGGCTATGTGGGTTTGGGCAGAACTTCTTGCAAATTGGTTTTACCTGAAGGGTGCTTATACTCATAAATTATTACTTATTGTTAAAAAAATGAAAAAAAGAAATAGTGAAATAACTATGTTTTGTTACAAAAAATTCACTTAATAGATAAAATATGGTAAATTTATGTAGCAAATTTTGGTACTGATAAAGTAGCTCCTGTCAGAAGTTACAGTAATTATAGGCTCTGGAGGAAAGACTTTAAAAAAATACATGGTGACAATGGAGAATGACCAGAAGCAGGCAGAAAATATGAAGTGGGATTCATCATTTGGAAGATGGAAGTAGTACTAGATGAATTTATCCTAGCACACATACAGTTGTAATTATTCTGTAAGCAAGCTCCATCCATGGCATGTGATGTAGTAAAAATGTTAGTGTTTTCTGGCTTAAGGAATTATGAAGAAGAGATTTGTGTCCATCAATGGCATGTGATGTAGTAAAAATGTTAGTGTTTTCTGACTTAAGGAATTATGAAGAAGAGATTTGTGGGTATCATAAGACTAGAAACCTCATGATGCAAACAGCCCTCAATTGAACACATTGGTGGCTTCCAAAGCTCTGAGTCCTGAATTACAAATGTATTTGGCAAAATACAAAGGGCTCAGAATAGTCTGAATCTTTCCGCCTGACCATTCACTACCATGTAACTCAGGAAAGTTTAAGTTTGTGTTTAACCAGTTTAACTCTGTGCTACTTAAAATAAACAACAACAAAAGCTTTGGAAGAATATAGCTCAAACTGAAATTTCTATAATACACTCATTTGTAATGCCCAGGAGTTTAAAATATTAACCCATTTATAAGAATAAATTTGATTAACCTAAGATGAGCCAGACTTTTGTATTAGGTTATTAGGTTGCAAATATGGTTAAAAAACTGTTAAAATTTTGTTCATATACATATTTTTCATGGGCAAAGAAGTTTCAAAAGACAAAAAAAAAAAATGAAAAAGTTAAATTCCAAAATCCATAACTAAACAGTGAGACATTTTATGTAATGCCCTATGTCTCTTATGATTGACACAAAACAACAAGTGAGAGAGGAATGAAGGACAAAAAAAGAGAGATACTACATTTAAAGAATTCCTATGTTTTATGAATAAAAATTTTAAACATTATTTTGGTTCATATGTATGAATGTTTTGCCTGAATTTATGTAAGTGTATCAATCTGTGCTGTGCCTGTAGTGGGAGGGAGGGGGGTCAGGGGGTGAGGGTATGGGGGGTGGGGTCAGCTATTATACTAGCACCTATTTTACACCAAACGTAGTTGCAGGGTGTGGTTAGCTGGTTATTTTGTGCTATTTGCAGGTGGAGAGGATGGCTGTGATGAAAGCAATAATTCAGGACTTGATTCTTTGTGTTGTGGTGTCATTTTATTATTCCTTTTATTTCTTTTTGCTATTGTACCAGAGTATGAAATAGCTTCTGGGATCTACATCTCTGAGCTAGGCAGAGCCTGAGAAATTGTGATCACATGAGACCCACTAGGAATCTAAATTGGACTTCTGTTTTATTCTCACCACTATTTCTTTTTCTTTTTCTTTTTCTTTTCTTTTTTTGTTCTTTTCTGAGACAGGGTCTCTCTTTAGTCCCTGCTGCCCTGGAGCTCACAATGTAGACTAGGCTGGCTTTGAACTCACAGAGATCTGCCTGCCTCTGACTCCAGAGTGCTGGGATTAATGGCATGTGCACCACATCTGGCACAAATATTTTTAAAGCAGTTTAATGGGTATATTTTTGAGTCTTCCATTTTATGTGGAATTAGATCCTCACCTTCAAATGCTATAATTAACATCACCTAAAATAAAACTTGAATAAAATACTGAAAACTTAAAAAAAACTGACAATCAGACCCTATTGCTGAAGACATGGCATGATATGAGCATGAAAAAAAATCAGGTTGAGATCAACAGCTGACCTCCATGGTGTTAGAAAGCACTATCCAAACCACGAGAATAAAAAGGTCTCTGAAGCTTCACAACAGACTTTTCCTCCTATACTTTTATATGCCAAAGAAGATGTAGTGTAATAGTGGCAGTCTGATAAATGTGCACCTGGACGGAAAATTTAAAAAAGAAAAGTTAATCCCAGTTTGATCTATGGCCCACTCTCTGGCGAGATATGACACATGACTGACATCATAGACTTGGTGCCTCCTAATTTTAGGGGACTCTATCTACCATATTGGAAAGTTATTAGCATCCCTTGGTCAAATAATTATAATGCCCAACCAAGCATATGTCTCTGTACCCATAGAATAACTTGTTACAATTTTTAATGTGTGTTGCTATTTGTCTTTTACTACTAGATTAAAAAGAATACTACTCACTAGTCCATGGTAAACAGAACATGGACAGTCCCAAGAATTTGATGTGTAAACTCAGAAAGGGAAGAGAGGGAAAATGGGGAAATAGGGGAAAGAAAAAGAAAAAAAAATCTCTCATTCTCTCTCACCCTCCTCTCCAAAACCCAGGGACTTTCTTGGAAGAGGTGGGTGCACCAGATTGTAAGCACCAAGGAGAGGAATGAATTGTGAGATTTCACAGCAAAAAGGGACAGGATTTTATTTTTTGTGTAAGCAAACATCTTCAATTGGCCTTGGGAAACCTGGGTTGTACAGAAAGGTACATGTTGATGTAACTGGGGTGGTGTGGACATTCCTCAAGTTTGTTGACTAAATGTCCTTACCACTTAAATAAATTAAAAAAAAATTAAAAAAGAATAAAACTACAAAGAAAGTGGATGCTAAGTATTCACTCTTCAAAAATGATAATTATGTTTGGTTAATTTGCTAGATTTTAATATTCCCTGAAAAAATTAACTCTAAAGCACTGGGATCTGCATATACATCACATTGACTTTATTTGTGATTTAAAATATAGAGAAATATTAAAATAAAATTTTTATTTTTAGTGGAATTATTGACTTTTATGAATCATGGTTTCTATAGAACTAAAGGAGCAACCATAACCCAAATTCAAAGAAAAGATAATAGCTTAATAAAGAATCATGGAATTGTTTGTAGAGCACTTGATGTTCTCATTCCTTGATTTTCTTAGTTAATAAAAGAAGCTTAAAATCTAAAAGGACTTTTGTATGTGTGCTTATTTTGTTATGTTTAAAAAAATATGTTTAGACAGTGTTTTCCCAATGGTCAAAGTGGAAAAGGACAAGATAAAAAGTAATTCCAGCAAAAAGAAACTATTATATTTTCAAAACCTTTGATCCTAGCATAAGGAAGTACTTAAAACCTTAAACCATGGAGATAAAACATTTGAAAAATGCTACTTTAGCATAAAATGTTTAGATGCTTTATTTGTGCATGGTATCCAAGATATTTAGAGATAAGTGAAGCTATATTCCAGATGGGAAAAGTCAATCTTTTCTGCTGTTTTAGATGTAGGATGTTAGACCCTTCAGAGGCCTTTATATTAAATACTGTGACACCACAATTAAGTAATTATTTCTAAATAAGATTATTATTATAAACGACCACAGGTCATATAACAGAGAGGTGATAACAAATCCTTAGTAAAAGCATCTAAAATTGACAATCCTATTGTATTACTTCTTTCTTGTTGTCCTTTGTACTTTAAGGTGTAATCACTTTGCTTATATACATAAAAGCTGGTAATGATGAATAGTAAAAGCTATCAAGTAGAAAAGAAAGCTTAAAGTCATAATTTATGAAATGTCCATCATTTTCTATGTAAAAACAATATGAACCCAACAGAATCATATACTATTACTTTTATACATATTTACTTTTATAAATAGGAATTTAACTTTTCATAAGATACAATGATATACTTGGATATATTGTAGTTATTAAAACAATATAATATTTCAAAAGCTCAAATGATTATTTAAAAGGTAGTGCTACAGTTTCATAATCAGCCATGATAAGTGTTTTACAGCACTGCTGATAATTTCAAAGGTTATCACCTGAAGATAATAAAGATTGTTAAAACTGATAGCATTTGGACAGTAATTAAGTCACCGAAGAATAGTATACCTCTATAGTTAATCTTCTGAGAACTTTCTGAATTAAATGTAGCATAAAGTATATTGTTAGGGCTATAGTGATGAGTATTTATAGTTAGGCAATAAATGGTCATCTCAAATGAATTAGAAAAGAAAGAAAATCAAGCATAAAGCTACTCTTGCTATAGGGTAAATTTCACTCCACACTCCAGTAAAATTAAGACTATTAGGCATTCAGTAATAGGCTATTTGCTATGCAATACAAGGAGGACCAACACCTGGGTTGAGGAAGTCCACATTCAGGAAATTGGACTGGCCTATTTCCATGTCTATGGGGTATAGTTGAGTGATGTAGAAGGTCTAAACCCACTCTGTATTCTGTATTGTATAAGAAAATAGGCTGAGCATGGACCAGGATTGCAAGCTGTAAGCAGCATTCCTCCACGCCCTGTGCTTCAGCTTCTGCCTCCAGGTTCTGCCCTGAGTTCCCACCTTGGGCTCCCTCAGAGATGAACTGTGAGCCAAGAGATTTAATACAAATAAACCATTTCATCCCAAATCGGTATTTGTCAGAGTATTTTGTCACATAAATTGAATGCAAACTAGAATGGTCATCCACTAAAATTCACCTGTCCTGAAGTCTTTGAAATAGGGTCTGTTGTACTAGAGCAGAGTCTAAAGAGGTGAAATTGTAGTGTGTGCCTCAGATGTTCTACAAAGATATTCAGGCTATATATTTTCTATTTTGTTAACTCATGCCCTGATTCCTTTTTTATTTTTCCTTTTGTATTTCTCTTGTTCTCCATTGTATTCTGTCTTCTTCTGGTTTTCCTCTCACCAATTTTCCATTCATGCTTCCTAATACTATTTAATCAAATTATATTAGTCCCTTAAACCAAAAGAAAAATAAACACCAAATTAGATACCAGTTGCTTAAACTAGAATCCATAATGAAAGATGGGCATAGCTTTCTGGATTTAATCCTGTTAATTCCCCAACATAGCCCAGTAAGCGAATCAAGCAGGTCTCCTTTTTTCTAAAACTGTTGAAGTTATTTCTTCTTACTAAAGTTCATCCTCTTTGAGAGTGTTTAAATCTTACGTCTTCAAAATGTATAGAATCTGTGTTGCAATTTTGCAAGATATTTGTGATATTTCCAAACAGATGTGACCCTTTTACTGCTAATTCTCTTATATGATTTTAGATGATAATTATAGTCTGTCTAGTGGTACAACAACTATATTTACATTTTTTTCTTAAACTTCTCTGATATATCTACAAACTTCTCTGATATATCTACAAACTGCCTTTTATGAAAACTCTGCTCCATTTTACTCTGTATCTATTATAGACCATAACTCCTTGATTTCCACAGAGTGGTCACAAGAGTCACTGAATAAAATTGAAAAGTCAGCAAGCTAAATAAAACTCGTCCACCCACATCCATGTCTAGGAGCTTTTGGTCACTCTAGAAAGCTTGGATACCTACATGGGGAATCCCTCACCACAACATGATAGCCACTGTCTGACTCAGGATCAAAATTTGGATGTCTGATTCCAACCATCTTTGTGGAATTCTATTCTTGAAAGAATATATTTGAAAGACTTTTATCAATGGAAAAACAGGTTCATTCTTTTTTTCCATACAGGTGCTGACCACAAAGAGGAGTCCCGATGACTAAAATAGTGGAAACATTTACTTGTACCCAGTAATTTTTTTTGGCTAGAAGATTGGTGCCCATCCTGAAACCCATGCTTACTGTTGAATACTGGAAGAGAAATGAAAAGAGATAATCACTGTTAGAGCTGGGCAAGTGGCCCCCATTTACCCACACTGTTTCCTCACTAGGCAAATGATGAAGAAGATTTAAGATACTAAATTTGATATTTTTCTGGTAAGTATAAGCTGGGAACCTAGAAAATTACATATAAAATAACATTTGAGTGTGTACGTTAGTACTTAGTGTTTTATATTTATAAAACATTATATATATATATATATATATATATATATATATATATATATATATATCTCCAACCATCTGACTTGAACATTTTAATATTTTATTTATTACTTTTATTGGGGGATATGAATGTAATGCTTGCATGTATGTAAGTGCACACATGTCAGGCAATGTATGAGGAGGTTAGAAGAGGGTATTGGATCTACAAACAGTTGTTAGCCACTATGTAGGTGCTGAGAATTGAACCTGGGTCTTCTACAAGAGCAGCCAGTTTTCTTAATCATTGAGCCATCTCTCTATGCCAGTACAAAAACCCTTTTAATAGTTTTTTATATATTAAAGGAGAATCACATAATTATCTGGTTATAATATACATTGTGTTAAAGCAAGCATATTCTATAGGATTAATGTCAATCATGCTTAGTAGAAATTATATATTATAAAAGGTAAGAATTAAAATTTATATAAATTAATTGTACCTTATCATTTATTGTTTTATAAATATAGAGATAGAGATATTGCAAAGAAAATCCATAAAACACATCAAAAGTTTATATCATTTTAAGTGAAGTTATTAATGAGGCAGATACTATTACATGTGTATATATATAATAGGATATTAATAAGGCAGATACTTTTATATGCATATATATGCTTTATTAATATATGCTTGGAATAAGAACAAGAATTCCAGAAAAGAGTAAGAATATTTCAGAGTACTTTATCAACAATGGTGAACTGTGTTTGAGGCCTTTATCATGTTTCACACCATAGTCTTGGATTGAGTTCACCTCCTAGAAATATATTATTAAAAACAATTGAATAAAGAAAGCACCCAGTACCAACAAAGAAATTTAGTACAGTTGTAGGATAAAGAGTCAACATTCAAAAATCATATTTCCACACATTGAGAGTAATCTAAAAATGATCAAGAAAGCTCCACTTATAATGCCATAAAATTAAACTTGGAGTTCCAGCCCAGCCAGGGCTGAACAGTGAAATCCCCCCATGCTTAGCTGCAGAAGGGAGATGAAGCTAAGAGCATAATCTCAGCACATATACTTATGTTGTTTCACCGTTTGCATCTTTTCTCTTGTTTCTCCACATCATATTTTGGAATATTGCTAGATGTTGGGCAGGACACTGGGAATATCAATTTATATTCATAACATATAAGACACGGGAATATTGTTCCTCCTGTTTAAAACTGGGTATGGGCCAGGCAGGGTGGCTCATTCCTGTACTCCCAACACTTAGAAAGTTATGTTTAGCAGATTGCACCATGTTTGATGCTGTTCTAGGCTACATAGTGTGTTCTAGGCCAGTTTGGAGTATTTATAGAGTGAGATCCAATCTCACTTCCCCCTACTGCTAAGATAAAGGATGAGAATCACAGGTCATGTGGTTACAGTCATCTCTGCAATAAATAGTATTATCCTCCTTTTAAAGTGGGGGCAGGCAGAGAGGAATGGGCTTGTTGCAGCTTATACTTACTTCCAAGAGTACATCTTTGAGGAACATTTGGACAGAAAGTCAAGTCAGGATCCTGGGGGCAGGAACTTAAGCAGGGACCATGGAGGAATGCTCTTACTGTCTTGTTCCTGCCAAATTCTTTTTTTTTTTTAATAGTAATGAAGTTTCACACTTTGATAATTCTATTCATTCCTTTTCACTCACATTTATATGAGTGAAAGTAGTGAGAGAATTTATAATATTAATCTGACAAAAATATACATGTATGCAAAACAAGAGGTTGTTTGTCTGGCTTGAATATTTCTTATTAGTACTTCAAGCTGGTAGAACATTACATTAAACAAAACACTTTAATCCTAAAATTATAATAAAATAAATTTTCATACAAAATAATTGTTTAAACTTTCCCTTTGATTTAAGAATCCACATGTTCTTTAAGGAACATTAGCCATGCTTAGACTGGCATGTTCTACAAAACAAGAAATGAAATACTTCTATGAAATTTATACCTAATAAATTTTAGTGTGACACTTCCATTTAACATGTTATATAGCTTTATAAGTATTTCTACAAAAATTCAGTTTTGATTTTTCAATTAAATAAGAAACTGAAATTCAATGTACATGCTAATTTATAATCAATTGGCTTGTACAATAAAGATAAAAGTAATTTCAAGAAATCCTTAGAATGATTAGGGGGTATTCATTCCACCATACATATTTACAGATTCACTAAATAGCACTTGTCATATTCCTATTTAGTTTCAAATTCTTCTAGATAATATTATAACTTTGGTTGTATTTTTGTTTGTTTTTTGTTTTGTTTTTTGTTTATTGATGTTTGTTGTATTTCAGACATCATTTTTCAATTCAGTTCAGGCATATTCCCTTTTCCCTTCCCCCCACCCCACCCCATCCCATCCCAGATCATGCACTCTGCCATAACTGTCTTGCATCTTTCTCTCAGTCTTTTTCTTTTTTCTCTTTTTGAGACAGGGTCTCCCTGTAGCCCCAGCTGTCCCGGAACTCACTCTGTAGACCAGGCTGGCCTTGAACTCACAAAGATCCGCCTGCCTCTGCCTCCCAAGTGCTAGGATTAAAGGCGTGTGCCACCACGCCCGGCTCTCAGTCTTTTTTTATGCTTAGGAATTCACCTTTTCCTCTTTATGCTTTAATTTGTTTATATTTTATGTTTTGAGACAAGGTCTTTCTATATAGCTCTACATTTTCTTTTAATTGCTTTGAAACCCGGGCTTGCTGCAAACTCACAGTAATTCTGCT
Source organism: Rhizomys pruinosus (assembly GCA_009823505.1). Classification (NCBI taxonomy): domain Eukaryota; kingdom Metazoa; phylum Chordata; class Mammalia; order Rodentia; family Spalacidae; genus Rhizomys; species Rhizomys pruinosus. The sequence continues at coordinate 1,704,835 of VZQC01012791.1, forward strand.
GCATCAGGTTTCTGAGTGCAGGGACTACCAGATATGCCACCACACCCAGCTATTTCTGTAACTTTAAACACATATACATCTTTTAAAATGTCACTGACTTCATGATAGTTTTGGTTGTTACATTTTTAATGATGAAAAGTCACTAAGGTAGTGACCATTAACATTCAATTATTTATGAAAATTTTCTTATTAAAAACTAGTTTCTGGAACTTGAAATTCACTCCATTTCAGTGAAGTAATTTTTCTTTTACTGTTGCAATCTAATTTATTTTTTCATGTTTTCCTTTAGCAGAAATTCAAAATATATTTTTGTGATTCAATATTCATAATCTACTTTATAATTACATGTTTCTGTTTTGTTTTTAATATTTGAAAAGAATGGAGTATGCACAAATAAAGAGAGGAGATAAGTTGTGTTAAGTATTATCTACTTGGACATTTTTTTTAAGCTTCTACCCTTCATGAAGAGTACCAATTGAATATGTAAAATTCCTTATTCTGAAAGATAGAAGTACTTCACACTTCAGCCCACATTAGGTTAGCACTGTGCCCAATGCTAAATTAGGCAATTAGCAATGCTTAGTTACTGCAAAACACATGTCAAATATAAGTAGTAAAAGTAGTTCTACAACACAAACATTACAATTTTTGCATTTCCAGAGGGGCTCATTAAAAGCAGATGATTAACTTGGCTCACAGAAGGAATTGGCTGAAACGTATCTACTTCAAATCTATAGTATTATTTGCTAACATCACAGAATCACAGTCTATCTGAAAGTCCTCCAAAGTTTATCTAATGTCCTTCATGGAAGATTTCTTTGAAAATATGCTGGAGACAATCCATAATATTTCTGCAGTTTCACATGCAAGAATATTCAAAACATACTCTATCATTAAAATGGGAATTTTTATCAATAGGAAAAGAAGAAACAGATCAAAACCCTTGTTGTTCAGTTCTGCTAAAAATTCCATCAGTGTAATCACAGCCCATTCACTCTGAACCCACCTGCTACCATGGAATAGAAAAGTTCTACACAGACCTGTGTAGCTATTTCATACTCTACCCTACATAACCTTGTGTGAACAAACACTGAGACCATGACCTCTTCATGATGATAAGCTGCAACAAATTTAACATGCTCATAGGATACATGACACACAAAAAATGTATAAGGCCTTTATTTGGTTACTATTCCTTTTTACTACACATGGGGAATTTATGAAGTCAGTTATTTAGTTTCTCACAAGAAAGAGCAGAATGAAAGAAATTGATATAAAATTTGCTAAGGAAGATATGTTTTACAAAAAGTCATGTTTTACCTTACTTTTAGCACACCCATCATTAAAGACAGTTTAATGGAGTAATGGGTAAATAACCTCAAACAATCTAAGAAATCAAGTCTAGAAAACATATATAATATATTAAAATCATCTTAAGTCACATTAAATCAGTTAATAGGGATACTAATTTTGGCTGAAGCTTGTGGGGGTGTATTATTTAACAAATAATCCTAACTTATAAATTCTGATGTTTAAGAAATTCTTGTTTCCCTCACCTCATCTGCATCCTACTAATGCATAATAACATTAGTGGATATTTCTCCTTGTTATGCTCCTTTACTTGAAGTCAATATAATTGGGAAAATTAAAACACAGTTTAGTAAGAAGGTGCTCTTTTTTGACATAAACTGAAGGCATGTGAGGGAGAAGTCTTTTGAAGTCAGGTAAACAGTGAGTCATGTTCCCTTTCTGCCCACACCTCATTTGCTCTGCTGCAGTCTGTGAGTACAGGATGCTGCTGGGTCCAACTCACTCCAAATGTGGAAAACATTCAGTGTGTCATCTCAGCCCAGAATGTGGAAAAAGCACATGCATGATATTCCACAGGATCATGAAGACATCAGAGTTTCTATTTCCTGAATACTTCATTTGACAAGCCTAATGTGTTTAATTCACTGAATATTTAACTTGCCTAATTGGCTTAGTTGGTAAGAACTCAATTTACAGTTCTACCTTTATGTACAATTTCTCTTATCAATGAAAGATTTAAACTGAAGTAACCAAATCATCCTCTGATAGTCTCAAAACATTTTTTTCCTTCCTGAGCATGATTTATTTTTCATTTCTATCAAGTTCTTTTTTATTGGAAAGTAGGAATGAATAAATAGAAGGACAAATAGAGAGTATTTCCTGCCCCTACTCAAAACACCTGGTGGTCATTTTAATCTCTAGAATACAGTTATTTCTGTCTTTCAGATCTAAGTGCCATTACATGCCAGTTAGTGATCCAAAAGCAACCCTTAATCTTTTCTTAGTGCCTCTCACCCTAGAGATTAGAAAAGAAGGATTTTACAAAATTCTAAAGGCAGGCACAGTCACATGATCCTCTTCTGGCTTGTGAGATATAAGTGGAAGTCCTCTGCGGAGAGGCTGAATTGAGGCATGCCACCTTCAGATTCCTGGAGCACCGAACGCAATGTCTGGAGTAGCAGCTGCCATTCTCCAACTGTGAGGAAAGCAGCAACCAAGTCACAAGGCAGCGTTGTTAAAAGTCTGAACCTATGCTGACAGCTGCCTGTCCATACATTTCCTTTTATGGAAGAAAAAATAAGCAGTTTTCTATGAAGGTCAATGAGTGAGGTTTTTTTAGTTTTGTTTTGTTTTGTTTTGTTTTGTCTTTTCGAGACAGGGTCTCCCTGTAGCCCCAGCTGTCCTGGAACTCACTCTGTAGACCAGGCTGGCCTTGAACCCACAAAGATCCACCTGCTTCTGCCTCCCGAGTGCTAGGATTAAAGGCGTGCGCCACCATGCCTGGCTACTTTTTTTTTTTTTTTATTGATGCTTTGTGTATTTCATACATCATTTTCCAATTCAGTTCAGGGATATATCCCCTTCCCTTCCCCCCACCC
>VZQC01012791.1:1709249-1787367 GCA_009823505.1 Rhizomys pruinosus
AAAGTCTCTTGTATTAAAACCTTTGCGGCACCTAGAAGGTAAGCTTCGTTAGGATTCATTAAAAATAGTTGTTACTAGTAGGATCCACAGAGGGGCCTGATGTCTGCAGCAATCTGAGGCATTTCTTCCCTTCAATGCCCAGAGGAGTCAATCCTTCTGCTGGCACTTTCTAGTACATCCTACTCACTGCAAAGCTGCAGTTTCTTTCTCAGCCATTAAGTTGGTGATACTCTGGCCTGTTGGAACATACAAATCCTTTCCCGATGCCCAAAACAAAGATAAAATCCTGAGCATGATTTTTTTATATACCCATGACAAACTGTCTAAATGCATGATGTTATTGCTGGTAAGATTTCCCCATTTGGGGGTAGAAAATAATATGCCCACTCAAGGCTCTGGATGATTCTTAGCCAAAGAAGTGAGTTCAAAGAAATATGTCATTCTTCCCTTTAGCATTCCAGGGTAAATCATAGTAAAGAATATATGTTGTAGTGACTGGGTGGGAACAATGGCAGTGGATACAGTAATGGGCAAGGTGATCAGGCAACCTAGAATGCTTTTTTCTTTCTATTTCAGGAAGGAAAGGAAGGCGGGAAGGCATGTATGGCACTGGTCTTACTATAAGCACATGTAGCAGAAGACAGGGACTTCCACAAAAGCCTGGAATTGGCTGTTAATGTACTAAATACGGTGTTGCAATGAAAATGTACTCATCCTCTCCATTATGTGCACAACCCAAAGACACTCTGTTAAGTCCTCCTGTTCTAAGTCCAGTGCCTCCAGCTAATATATATGTGTGTTAATTAACTCCAGATATAGCTAGTTACAGCACCAAAGCCAAATTCTAATTATAAATGTAATGATTTCCATCTTAACAATGTTGCAGAATACAAAAATGGAAAAATAAATATTCCAATTTTGCAACAAAGAGAATTATAAACTCCCTTCTCTTTTAATTCTATTTATTTCTTATATATTTATTGTTTTCTACTGTCAGTCCATTGAGGACATCAGGGAGCTCAAGGCTTTCCATCCTGTGCCTAAAGAGTAGTTCACAGTGGCCCAAGCTTTGGTCCCATGGGCTTTGTGAGAATAACAGGCAGATTATCTCCACACATGGGCTTTCCAACAATGCAATTCTCTTAAAAACCTAAGTGACCTACCAGTTAAATTATCCTTGGTATTTCTTTACAGTATAACAGAAGAGAAGTCTAGGGATATCATGATTCTTAACTCCCTACTTTACCTTTGCAGTTTTTATTCCTCAGTGAACTGCAGAATTTTGATGTGTCCCTGTTTACCAGGTTTATGAATATTCTCTTGGCCTTTATCTCAGGTCACTATGAAGCTATTAGCCAGGTTGGGAACCTCTATGGCTATAATCCAGATGTCAGTGAATGCTGCACACGCATATAAATAATATATCACATCATATACATTTCCCCTATAATTTGTAATCAGAGAGAGTAGAATTCAGTACTTAACAGTGACTAGAATGGTTTTCAAAAGTTACATACATAATTTTCTGAATACATACTAATATCCTCCAAGTAGTAAAAGAATAAGACGTAAGTATAAATCAACATATTCTTGATTAATCACATATTTTAGAAACAATTTACATGAATGTGGTAGATTCTTATTTACTTACAGAAATTATGAGTGCAGCAAAATATTATATTGAAAAGAAAATTTAAAATTAAAATATAGTATTATAGTGTATGTAATTGTATTTTGATATTTTGCATATACATTTTTAAGCTTATTTAGAAGATCAAGTTACATATTGAACCATAGGAGCTTTATAATTATTATAGCTTTTGAGGAACAATGATCTTCTGACAGAAATTTAAAATATTTCAACCAATTTATAAAGTCGCTTTTGGTCGCCAGATATGGTGGTGAACACCTTTAATCCTAGCACTTGGGAGGCAGAGGCAGGCAGATCTCTGTGAGTTCAAGGCCAGCCTGGTCTACAGAGTGAGCTCCAGGCCAGCTGGAAATAAAAGGGAGATCCCGTCTCAAAAATCTGCTCAAAAAGTTGCTTTTGTTAAGTGGTTCATATATATATAGAGAGAACATTATTTGATAAATAACCATATTTTGTCATAAATATCTAAAATTAAGTATACACAGTAAATATCCCATGTAAATTAATTTAAAATATGGAAAAATACATTCAAAAACAGGTGCCCACCAATGGATTAAATATGTATCTACATAACTGGATTATTTTTCATGTTACTCAGCCTTCAAAAGGAAGGAGAGCTTGAAAGATTGCTCAGTCAAGAGAGTATATCAGCGAAAGCTTGAGGACCTGGGTTAGATTTCCCAGAACCCATGTAAAAATGCTGCATGATGTGGTTCATATAACTCATCCTGTAAGAGCCAGAGACAGGAGGATCTTCAAAATCACCAGTAATAACCAAGTCACAGACTCAAAATTAGACTGTCTTGAAATTTCCTCCTCCATAGAAATTAGCCCACGAGACAGGAGAGATGGTTCTGAGGTTAAGAGCACTGGCTGCTCTTGCAGATAACCCAGGTTTGATTTCCACACCCAGATAGAGGCAATAAACCACCTGTAACTCCAGTTCCAAGGAACCCACACAGAGGCAATCAACCACCTGAAACTCAATCTCCAGGCTATACCACACACTCTTATGACTTCCAGAGCTAATTCATGACACAGGTGTACTTACATACATGCAGTACATGCAGACAGTACACTCATACACACAAAATAGAAATAACATATTAAAATTAAATTAGTCAGCTGGGTGTGGTGGTCCACACCTTTAATCCCAGCACTCAGGAGGCAGAAGCAGGCAGATTTCTGTAAGTTCAAGGCCAGCCTCTTCTACAAAGTTAGTCCCAGGACAGCTGGGGCTGGAGAGAGACCCTGTCTCAAAAAGACAAAAAAAAAAAAAAAAAAAAAAAAAAAAAAAAAAAAAATGGTCCATTACTTTTTAATTCAACTTCAGATAATTTATTGGGTCTTGGGCAGAAGGCAGCAGATTCATTACCAATTACCAGAGGAATAACCTCTAGTCCAGTTTCTGTTTAATTCTTGCTTCTGTCTGGAATCCATTGGCCTCAGCACTACGTCTTCTATGCTTCTACTAGAATGGCCTATTAACCTTGACTTAAAGCACTCAACAGTTCTTCTAGTCCAAATTTCTAAAATGTTTTAGACTCATCCAAAACACAATAAAGTCAAATTCTTTACAGCAACATCTCAGTCCCGGGGCCAACTTTTGTATTACTTACTTTTCTGTTGCTGAGCTAAAACACAATAACCAAGGGAACTTATAGAAGGAAGACTTTGTTGGGCTTAAGGCAGCAGAGGGAGAGTCCGTAGTGGTGAAGGAGGCATAGTAATAGGTTACAGGTTGAACAGAAAGTGCAGTGTTTACATCATCAAGAACATGCACAAAACAGATGGAGAACAGAGTGAGGTGAGACTACAAACTCTCAAGCCCACCCCCAATGGCATGCTTGCACCAGTAAGGTTGTAGCTCCTAGTTATTTCATAACTGATTGAAATAGTGCCACTAACTGGGGACCATATGTCTTCAAACACTTGAACCAATGGAGAATATTTCTCATTCACATCAGCAACATCAGAGACTCCAAAATATTATTAGCAGTCTTGTAATAGGGGAAACATCATACAGGAAGCAATTATGAAGTTTCCATTAAAATTATTTCTATTTGCTGAGATTTATTTGTACTACTCCTAGGATTACATTACATACTCTAGACATACTTGCACAAGTTTGCAGACATAGATGGACAGAGATTTTCATTACAGTATATTCTATAATAGAGCATTAAGTTCTAACTAAAGAATCAAGAGGAAAGAAAACATTTATTTCATCTTTGGAAATTTCTTATTTGTCATATTTCTCATTGCAGAATGAATTAGTTAAATGGTGACATGTAATGTTATTTTTTAATTATTTATTAATTATTTTTTATGTGTATGAGTGTGCTGTCTGCATGTAGGTTGGTGCACCCATGCTATACAATGCCACAGAGGTCAGAAGAGGGCGTCGGATTCCCCTGGAACTGGAGTTAAAGACAGTTCTTAGCCACCATGTGGGTGCTGGGAATCGTACTAGGTCCTCTGCAAGAGCAGTTGGCACTCTTAACCACTGAGCAATTTCTCCAGCCCCGTAATGTTATTTTTTAACCCAGAAACATCAATGTCCTTTTCAGAACAACTCTCCCTATATTTCACCTGATAACATTGTTTTCTTTGAAATAAGTCCAGCAGAAGATTTGCGTATCTCTGGAATTATTTGGAACACTAGGTTAGTTTAACTTCTTTGAAATATGTCAGCACAGAATAAACATTAGACTACCAGTATTCCCTTTAGCAGGGACACAGATATTTATCATTAATTTCCATAGCTTCTGGTCTCTCGCCTTGAATGAAAAAGGACAATCTACTTGAGGGGGAAAAAGCTAGGAGAATATGTTCACTGAGCACTGCAATCCAACTTTAAGTAGATGTAGTCATCATTCCCTGATGTCTTTGTTATTGGTAATGCTAAGTACAGTTCTGTTTTTATCATCAAGAAAAACTAAAGAACTATTGTATGAAAATTATTGCATGTAAAATGTTTTCCTAAAACTATACTACTAGTAATAAAACAATACATAAGTCTATAAGTATATGTGTATATAATATTCATTTTCTGTATCAAATTCTGCATTTGACATTTTCTATAAATTACCTATAAGCACTGTAGACAAACTGACGTTGAAGAGTCTGTCTTTTCTTTTCTTCTCTTTTCTTTTCTTTTCTTTTCTTTCCTTTTCTTTTCTTTTCTTTTCTTGGGGGGTATTTATGAGACAGGGTCTCCCTTTTAGTCACAGCTGGCCTCAAGCTCACTCTATAGAGCGAGCCGACCTTGAACTCACAGAGATCCATCCCCCTACCTCTGCCACCTGAGTGCTGGGATTATAGGCATGTGCCACCACACCCAGATAAGTCCGTATTTTCAAATATGAAAGCTGGAGTCACACATTTGAAGTGAGTTTTATATAAACACCCACCTACACTGAATAAGAGAAATGCTAATCCAGATCTCTCTGGCCACTTTCACAATTACATAATGTTGCTCTGACAAAGACAAATTTCTGTTTCTGTTCTTTCTAATTACATCTCTTTAGGTAATATGTAATAGTAAAATGAACTCTTAAAAATTTCTTACACTGTTAAGAGAAACACCAATGATTTAGTATCCAAATTTGCCATTTATTGGATATATATAATTATTTAGGAAGAAACATAATTTAAACATTTTTAATTTAAGAATTTTGGCATATTTAAAATTCCAATTTAGTTGAAACTATGCCTTAAAATCTGAATGACCCATCTCCAGTCACAGAGATCATAGAAAGTTGAACTTTGAGTCAAACTTGTTTGCTTACCAAATTTGGTATATGTTAAGTAGTATGTAGCATCCATAAACACAGGGAACACAAAAGGTCTTCACCACATCAGAGTTTGGGTAACACTTCATTTCACCAAACACAAATATAATATATCTTCTCTATTCTATATTTATGGGGCAGGTGTTGACCATATAATAATAGCTTTAGTAAAGTAATGTCAACTGGCAAAATACACCCCATGAACTGTATTGGTAAATACAGTAAGCTCATAAGGAAAATATACTGTTTATTTCTGTTTTCCAAACAGGAGGAAGGGTTACAGCACATGGCAATTACCTTGAGGCTTTTTGCTTCACAAAGGTAGCTTCCAATTTCATAACCACAATTCTAGAAGATGCAATCAGCTGAGGTCACAGTCTTTAAGCCCTCCTTCCAACTCTTCCACCCAATAAGAACAATGCATTCTGTCTTACCAGTAGACATTTAAAAGTGTTTAGCTCCAACTTGCTGGATAGGAATAAACTACCACTGTGACTGAGGTCATTACTAAAACATAGTGATCTTTCAACAGACATAGCAACACTAACTGGACATCAATGCTTTTGAGCTAGAAAATGATCGTTTCCAAATGGAAAAAATTTTTAAAGTGGAATTAAAACACTAAATTTACTCTATCATTCAAGATAAAACAATAAATATTTGCCACTTATATAATATGTACTAGTTATGGGGTTACTATTTCACAGTTGTGGGATATAATATTTCCATTTAACTTTTAAATACCTTTGCTATGAAAACAAATTAGTGAGTTATATAAATGAAGTAAAGTGAATTGACAAATTCTGGTGCTGCATTGATAGATTCATTGAGTCTGTCTTATTCCTTTCTCTTCTTCCATACAAATGTTATAGACAAAATCCAACAGTATTTATAGGTAGAGTTTTGCTCATTTTTATTTATCTGTGATTGAGTTGTTATCTGGGTGCAATGTGCAATTGATCACCAACAAGAAATTTGCCCCAGGCATAGCAGAGAGAAGTAAATAAAACTGGAACATAGAGTGTCATTGTCACCAAGGTATATGCAGGGTTTGTGGGTTACAGAGAAAAATGTAATTCAGACAAGATCTGGAGGTGAAATGCTCTACAAAACCACGAAGTCAAAAGAAATGGCAATTCAAAGGACTGCTTACATTTGATCCGCTACAGAGAATCTGTACTCAGTATTTTTCTTCCAATTAGGAAACAGGTCAGCACAAATGATCTAAGTACTATAGGAAGATATTTCACAGTATTATACTCAGATTTAATCACAAGTAGCCATACTTGGCAAGATTGGTGTGCTTGTTTAAGGAAGTGACTTTGAAAAATGGGCAACATAAAAAATAATCTTGACTTTAAAGTTTTCCATCCATTATGATCTTTTTGCATTTTATTTTTAGTTTAAATGCATGGATTTCATATCTGACAGTAATACATGTAAAATGTTTTAGGTTTTAAAGTCTTTTATGGAATGATAGCATTCAATATAAACATGAAAACCTAATTTTATTTGCTCTACTAAAAATGAAAACAATCAATCCCATCAATGAGCAAGGGTTGCTTGCCTCCCCAAAGGAAAGAAAGCAAAAATCAAGACAACTGGGATATTTGATGAATGTTTTCCCATTTTATGTGATAACAATTTTATGATTTGGGTAACAGCTGTGAGTAGGCATATAAAAGAATGTTTCTTTCCTATTTCCTTCACTGACAGAAATCACTTTGATTTTCTCTTGGATATTTATATGAGTGAAATCATTATTTCATACAAATACATTGTTACCTGAAAAAGTCACCATATTTTGTAGTTTCTAATCAATTAGAAAAGTTAATAATAATAAAATAAATAATTTTGAATTTTAGTGGGATCTAATTGGTTAGATAATGTCACTCTTTATATTCCACATTTGGATTGCAAATGGCAAAAGAAAATTATTAATAATGCTCTTAATGATAATAATGAAGACATTAGTAAAATCCTGCTGCATTACTGTAGCTACAAAATTGGTAGATCTTCTTCTCTCATTCCTTCCTCCTTTGATTTATCTATTTTACCTCTTTAACTTACAGAGTTAAATAGTCCTCTCATTGAATTAAAAAAAAGAAACAATTTTAAGATAACCCCTTTTAGAAAACCCTTTAGAAGCAATGGTAGCAAATTTGCTTTCTCATGCGTTCATGCCACTGGCAGGAATACCTGCAGGTAGCAAGGTATCCAGATCACATCTAGACGTATCCGAGTATGCCTAAAGCTTATATACTGCTATATGTCACATTATTGTTATTATTATTATTATTATTATTATTATCATTCCTTCCCCTTTCTTTTCTTCTCAGCTGTGCCACCATTGAGGTTAAATACTAGGTTTACAAACCATTACATTTTAGCAAAGCTGATTCTATTGTTCTTTTAACTACAATCCTAACAAGAAAAACCATAAAATTATAAAGTAGCTAAGGGTATCATTTACATTCTGATATTTAACATTATATTTGTGTTGAAACTTGCTGTAATTATAGTCAATTCTAGTTGTTCTTTGGTTGCACTATAATGGTAAAAATTTACCAGTGTATTCACTAAAAAATAATCAATATATTCTTAGGAACTTTTGAAGACTACTATAAAATTCTGTGTTTGTCTCTCTGTCTGCCTAAAGTCACTGCAGCTGCCGGTGTGGATTTTTCAAAGGTCTTGGTGGTTACAAACAGTAGACTCACAGCCTGTTGTCAGGTTTTCACTTGGTCTAATTCAAGTGCTATGAGAACAGACATTCCTGGCTACACAGATACAGAGTCAGCCAAACAAAATTAGGATGACATCCTTTCATTTCACATCAAACCCATGGTATTTTTCTAGAAATAAGATAAAATTTTCCCAGGCACACTTTATTTACAGGTAAAATAACTGGTGTGAATAGTTTTCTCCCTATAATGTACCATTTCATGCAAACTTATGATAAACGCTGGTTTAGTAGTTTATCTGAACTGTCAGAGGATTCAGTGAAATCCTGTTCAGTATAATGATTGGATCTGCTCTTCTCTCCCAGGAAGGAATGTTTTGGGTTCAGGGATGGAGAAACAACTCACATAAGATTACTATAGTAAATTTTTCCAGTAGTGTTTATTCTGAGCAGACAGTGGAAGGTACTGAAAAAAATGAGGCTGACTAGACTCTACACCACAGCAGTGGGCAGGGTGAGTTGTTTTTAGAGTAGCACAAGCATGGAGACAGAAGACTTATTTTCTGAGTTAGCTCACTTGCAATGACATGAAAGGAAACTGTGGGCTGGTGACTAACACAAGTGGGAAGAGCAGAAAAGACTGAGAAACTGAAATAGAGTTGATGTTTAAGACATCTCCTTAAATGCTGCTTCTTGACTTAGATCCTCTCTCTTTTCCATTACACATGTTTGAAAGCCCCTCACTTTATTTAGTCTTTGAAACATTCACCATAATAATGATTAATTTGTTTACAACATACAATATATTGGAGGGTCTTCTTTATCATCCATTAATATATATTTCTTTTTATTTAATTTTTTTATTTATTTCGGTATGTGTATGAATGTACTGTCTGCATGCAGGTGTGTGCACCCATGTCATGCAATGCCGCGGAGGTCAGAAGAGGGTGTCGGATTCCCCTGGAACTGGAGTTCTCCTGGAATTGGAGTTTCAGACGGTTCTCAGCCACCATGTGAGATGCTCGGGGAATTGAACCCGGGTCTTGTAAAAGGGTCGGGCGCTCTTAACAGCAGGCCATCTCTCCAGCCCTATATTTTCAAGATAACATGAATTACAACATCAATAATGCAAATAATATTAAAGGCAATGAAACTATAGCAGCCAAACTAGTGTGGGCAAATGAAATGCAAATCAGAATGCATCAAATGTTTTTCAATGAATACTCATATTTTATAAATGTTAAGAATATTAAAGAGATTTTTGTGTTGGTTAGTTTTCTTTTTTTTTTAAAAAAATATATATATATATATATATTAGTATATATATATACTATATTTTTTTTTTTTTATCAAATCTAGACCATGTTCCCACCCATTCCCACAACCTGCCAGAGCTCATGCATCTGGCAAACATGCTATTCAGTCTCCTTCTCATTCTTTCTTAATATTCTCCATGGGAAGTTGACTGTTTTGGCAGAGTTCATGTTTCAGTCAGTTCTTTGGATCGTAGTCCTTTCTGTTGTTGTTTTGTTGTTGTTTGTTGTTGTTGTTGTTGTCTTCCTATGCATCACTACTGCCATGCTTTGAACAAAAGCTCAGGGGGCCTTATACAAGAAATACTTACAATGGGTAATTGGCACTAGCACACACAGATAAGGGATGCGATTTCCTATTTGTTTGCTTTTTGGGACTGAGTTATTACTCAGCATGATGTCCTCTATAGCTCCAGCCATTTTCTGCAAAGCTCAGATGTCATCTTTTTACTGCTGCATAGAACTCCATTTGTTTGATGTACCACTTTTCTCTAATCACTCATCCAGTTGAGGGACATTTGAGTTGGTTTTCCAGCTTTTGCTATTGTGAAGAGACGCTGAAAATAAACATGATATACAAGAATCTCTGCGGTAAGATGAATTCTTGTGGACATATATCCAGGAGTGGTATGACTGGGGTCGGGTGGCCAAGTTCATTGCAAGTCTTACAAGGTTTCTCCACACAGCTTTCCATAGTGGCTTTTTCCGAGTTTGCAATCCCACGAGCAGTGGATGAGAGTTCGTTCCCCTTTCCCCACAATCTCTCCAGCACTTGATATCCATTGTTTTCTTGACCTTAGCAGTCTTAATGGAGTAAGATTATATCTTAAGTGGTTTTGATTTTCATTTCCTTAATGATTAGTGATTTGAACACTCTTAAGGTGTTTCTCAGATCTCTAATTCCTCACTTGTGAGCTCTCTGTTCAGCTCTTGCTTCCATTTTGAGTAGGTCACTTGTTTTCTTTCCTCTTTGTTTTTTGAGTATTGAAATTCTGGAAATCAATGCTTTGGCTCAGAATGTATCTGCCAGTGAAGGTTTCCTCCACATCTGTGGGATTTCTTTCACTTCCTTGAATTGTTTCTTTTGATGTACAGAAGCTTTTGATTTGAATGAGGTCCCATTTGTCCAATTGTTGACCTTAATTTTGCACGCTGCTGTCTGATTTAGGAGTTTTTTTCCTATGCCTATGTTTGTAGTTTGCTGCCAACATTTTCCTCTATCGCCTTCAGAGTTTTGGGGTTTTTTTTTTTTTTAGTTTAATGAGGTCCCAATTCCATTAATGAGGTTTAATTCCATTCTTCTAAAGTGGTGATCCAGTTTTGGCAAACAATTGCTGAAGCATGCTTTCTTTTCTCCATTGTGTCTTTCTTGGGCCCCTTGTCAAATATGAGTGGCTGAAATTGTAATGATGTGCTAAGGTTTGGATCTTTAGTTTTTTGTTCCATTGGTACAGGTCTGTTTTTGGTGGCAGTACCGAGCTGTTTTTATGACTATAGCCTGTAGTATAATTTTGAAGTGTGGTATACAGATCCCCCTGTGTAGCTCTTCTCACTTAGGTTGTTTTGCTATTTGTGGTCTTTTGTTTTTTCCAAATTGAATTTAAGGCTTTTTTTTCAACAGCTGTGAAGAAACCTTGGGCGTGGGGATTTTAATTGGGATTGCGTTAAATTATACAAGAGTTTCGGTAGAATGAACATTTTACAATGTTTATTTTCCCATCCAATGACTCATGGGAGGTGTTTTTCTTTCTGATGTCTTCTTCAATTTCTTTTCTTTAAAGGTTTAAAAATTTTGTTGTAGAGCTTTTTTGGTTATCTTTGGTTAGGTTGTTCCTAGGTTTTATTGTTTTTTGAGGTTATTGTGAGTGGGAAGGTTTCTCTGAATTCTTTCTCCAGTTGCTTGTTTCATGTGTAAGAAAAGGCCATTGATTTCTTTAGGTTAATTTTGTATCCTGACTTTGCTGAAGCTGTTAATCATTTATACGAGTTTTCTGGTGGAGTTTTTAGCATCCTTAAAGTAAACAATCATACCATCATCAAATAGGGATAGCTGCTTCCTCTTCATTATTACTGTATTTTTTTCCTTCTTATTCTTTATTTGCTCTTAGCAAGTGTTTCACGCAATATATTGAAGAGGAGTGGTGACAGGGGGCAGCCTTGCAAGTTCCTACTTTTAAAGGAAATATTTCTGTCATTTCCCATTTAGGATGATATTGGCCGTGTGTTTCTGTATATGGCTTTGATTAACTTGAGGAATGAATCTTCCAATCCAATTCCTTCTAAGGACTTTAAGCATGAAGGGAATGCTGGATTTTGTCAAAGGTTTTTTTTTTTTTTTTTTTTTTTTTTTTTTTTTTTTTTTTTTTTTTTTTTTTTTTTTTTTTTTTTTTTTTTTTTATTTTTGTATGTTGAACCAATCCTGCATCTCTGGTATGAATCCAAGTTGGGTCCATGATGGATGATCTCTTGATGTGGGTCTGTATGCATTTGCCAGTTTGTTTAGAATTTTGCATCTGTGTATGATTGCTTTTCCAATTGCAACCATGAAATGCAAATAAGCATGAGTGGTGGCCCACACTTTAATCCAGCATTAGGAGGCAGAGGCCAGTGGATCTCTGTAAGTTCAAGGCCAGCCTGGTCTACTAGTGAGTTCAGGAAGCTGGGTTTACAGGGAGACTCTACTATAAAAAAATAAAAAAATAGCAAATTTTAAAAAAACAACAAGATTGCCGGTTGTGGTTGCACACGCTTTTAATTAAACTTTGGGAGGTACAGAGCGGCGATCTTTGTGGAGTTCAAGGCCAGCTGGTTACAGGGAATTCCAGGACAGCGGGGCTAAGGGAAGCCTATTCAAAAGACAAAAAAAAAAAAAAAAAAAATCAAGGAATCTGACAAGTCAGTTAACTTGTGATTACAATACCTTCTTAGGATCCCTTTTACCATACCTTACTGGACTCATCTAATAGCTGTTTGTCTTTATTTAATCTTCTTTCTCACACATTTGTTGGAATTTAGAGAGCTTAGATTTATTCAAGATTTATTTCTTGGTTGTTTTTTTCTTTTTTTCTGCACTCTAATAATTTCTCCACCAGTGCAAGCATTTTGGAATTATTGAAAATTTTTCAACAGCCACAATACTCAATATGATACCTTCTCACCAGACTGCTGAACACTCATTTGATAAGTGTCTAGTAGTATTTTAGAGAAAATGAATGATACCTCTCCCTCTGAGAACCAGCTATGACTGGGGTCGGATTGCTCTGATTATACTTTTTCCCATTTCCTTTTCTTTTGTCTCTTGTTTAAGGTTTATTATTATTGTTTTTTGAATTTTATTATAAGTGTGTGTCTTGGGCAAATGAGTACAAGCCACATTGAAGTGGGAAGAGGGTTTTGGATGCCCTAGAGCTGGAGATACAGGTGGTTTGTGTCTATGACTCTGGGGGATGGGAACCTAATGTGGATCTTCTGGAAGAGCATTAGGAAGGTATTAACTGCTAAGCCATTTCTCTAGTCCCCGTTTCCATTTCTTTATATTTGCCACTTACACTTTTATGACTTTTTTAGTTAAGTTGCTCCCTTGGAAGTCTCTTTAATAGTCAAAGATTTATCTAGTACATTTTTAGCCTATGCCCCTAAGTTACTATCTTTCTAGCTATTTGTTCAGCATATATTAAGAAAGTAATGGGTTTCCACACTGTGCACACCTAATCTAAAGAAAAGATCTGGCATTGCAGTAGGAAATACATGCTTGATAACTGTTTTAAGAAAAGTATATTGGGCTGGAGAGATGGCTTAGCGGTTAAGAGCACCGACTGCTTTTGCAGAGGACCCAGGTTCGATCCCCAGCACCCACATGGTGGCTGAGAACCATCTGTAACTCCAATTCCACTCCAGTTCCAGGGGAATCCGACGCCCTCTTCTGACCTCTGCGGCATTGCACCACACGAGTGCACAAACCTACATGCAGATACAAATAAATAAATAAATAAGTAAATAAATAAATAAATAGTTTTTTAAAAAAGAAAAAAGAAAAGCATATTTACCTGCTGCAAATGTTTGTGAAAATGGGCTGCAAGCTGATGAGATTTAGTATGTTCATATATAGGAAGCACTTAGGTCATTGGGTTTTTCCAAAAACTGGAAGTTAAAATTCTCAGTTTTACCATAGATTGTTTCTTCTTGTCAGAAAACTAATGTAAACAGGCAAAACAACAGCAATACTAGTCAATAAGTTAATTTGAAATTAGATATCTTCCTGTGTATTAGTGAAACTAGTCTACTTTTCACTTTGATTTTCCCATTAGACATTGAGCAGAAGAAGAGGAAAACTAAACCAACAGACAGAACTTTGTTCTCCAAGCGGAGAGGGCAAGACGTAAAATCAGTTGCTATTCAAGTTGTGATGTCTCAATTCTGCTGCAGGCTGATAGCTTAGTGAGGAAGTTTTAGTGCAGATTGTGAGGATCAGGAATCTTCCTCAAAAAATTGAGTTGAAAATGGAAAAAAAATTTTTTTCATTTTTTAAAATTAATTTTATTTATTTCCTTATGTGTATGAATGTACTGTCTGCATGCAAGTTTGTGCACCCGTGTCCTGTAATGCTGTGGAGGTCAGAAGAGGGTGTCAGATTCCCCTGGAACTGGAGTTCTCCTGGAATTGGAGTTTCAGACGGTTCTCGGTCGCCATGTGGGTGCTGGGGATCGAACCCGGGTCCTCTGTAAGAGCGGTCAGCACTCTTAACCGCTAGGCCATCTCTCCAGCCCCGGAAAAAATTTTAAAAGCACAATCTCCCTCCCAACACTTTTTTAAAAATTATGTGTTCTGCAGAAAATTGGAAAAACAGTCAAAATATACGGTAATTCTAATCTTCTAGAGTTTTCAGATGTTTATATCTCTCAGAATCACTTATTTATTTATTTGTTTATTTATTTATTTATTTATTTATTTATTTATTTATTTATTTATTTGTATGTATGAATGTATTCTCTGCTTGTAGGTTTGTGCACCCGTGTCGCGCAATGCCGCAGAGGTCAGAAGAGGGCGTCGGATTCCCCTGGAACTCTGGAGTTCTCCTGGAATTGGAGTTTCAGACGGTTCTCAGCTGCCTTGTGGGTGCTGGGGATCGAACCCGGGTCCTCTGCAAGAGCAGTCGGTGCTCTTAACCACTAGGCCATCTCTCCAGCCCCCATAGGATCACTTTCTTTAAACTTACGCCATTGTTTAACTGCTGAGAAGGAGATGTTTACTGAATGATTCTTCATAAATATGCCTGATTCCTATACCTCAAAACAAAGTCATTCTCTACATAATATCTACAGGATATCACTATTGATCCTAAGATATCAAAAGTATTTTCATGAAAGAATACAATATATACTACAAAGAATCATGTGACATCATTGGATCTAGATGTATTTCATACTTTGGGGGTTTTGTTAATAGAATTCAACCAATTATAATTTTATTCAGTTTTTATGATTATTTTGCCTCTCTGAGTCTAAAAATGTTTGCTCTCATACATCTATTGCTCACATTTTGTCTTTATTTTAAATATTTTATTTTTCTTGTATATAATTTAGATTCCATGCCATTTGTCTTGTTTGCATCCTATTTTATATGGTTATGCTGCTAAAATCTGCCTAGCAATAGTACTGCACAAGAGGTACATACAGGAAATACCTGCTGTCAAATCTCCCTCTGATGTATGCCTGCTTGATCATGTGGTTACAAGTGTGATCACAGTTCTCTTCCTACTAGTTTATTCCTTTTATAATATTTTAAAATGACCTGTGGGCTAATGATTTAGAACTGCAAAGATCTTTTCCCCCATTAAAATAATATAGATTATATATATATATATATATAAAATGCCTTTAGCATCCATTTATAGTGCTTGCCGAAAATAGTCTAAGTTGGTCACTGCTATATACTGCTCAGTTCTCTAATGTCACTTGGTGTCATTTCTTCTGTATTTAGTTAGCATTTTTCTGTCAAGTGGATCCTTGGGTTGGTACTCATTCATTTTTAGGGAATTATAATCTATTTCTCATATATGATGGTTCAGTACAGTCTCAATTAGATGAAATAGTAAGGGTTACATTGGGTAGGTGCTACACAGCATCCCTTGAGTTTTGTGACTCAGCACTTAACCACTTTTTTCTCAGCCAAAAAAGATATTTACCATTTAAATGGTAAATATCTAAATTTAAATAAATTTAAATAAATTTAAATAAATAGTGCTCTTTAGAAATCAATATCTGGACAGTGTGTGTGATATGCTGAGACCTTTATTTTACCAATGTGGAGGGAGTGACTTTCTGTATTGTTAATCAAAACTTCCAGCTACTATTTCTGGTAAAATTTTGTGTAATAGAGATATTTTTTCATTTCATTTTTCTTGGGTACTTTTTTCCTTAGTGTAAGTCTTCTAACAATATTAATGAATTATTTGTCCTGTTATATACTACAAGTTCAGAAATATACTAATGCTACTAAAATTAGGTAATAATAAGCACACTGAATAAGTGGATTTAGATTTCTTCATGTGTCTAGACTTTTTGGCTGTATTAAAAATGTAAGTCAATCTGGGCATGGTGACACACACCATTAATCCTAGCACTCAGGAGGCAGAGACAGGCGGATCTTTGTGAGTTCAAGGCCAGCCTGGTCTACAGAGAGAGTTCCAGGACAGCTGGGGCTACAGGGAGACCCTGCCTCGAAAAGACCAAAATAACGACAACAACAACAACAACAAAAACAAAAACAACAAAGTAAGTCAAAGAAATCTTTCTCACACCATACAGGTCTACTTTTACTCTCCCATTTACAAAACAATATTTTTATTTTTATTAATTTCTTGTGTATCCTTTCCCAGAGTCTTTTGTGGGAAGAATGTATCCTCTTTTGCACAAATTATAGCATGTTAGAGGTATAAAAATATCATTTTCAGGGCTCGAGAGATGGCTCAGTGGTTAAGAGCACCAATTGCTCTTGCAGAGGACCAAAGTTCAATTCCCAGCCCCCACATGGTGGCTAGAATCCTCTTTAACTCCAGTTCCAGCGGAATCTGATGCCATCTTCTGACCTCCACGGCATTGCATGACACAGGTGCACCAACCTACATGCAGACAGTACACTCATACACATAAAAATAATAAATAAAATTTTTTTTAAATTAAAAATATATCATTTTCTGTCTTGGTTTCTTCCATAAAATATGTCCCAGTGTATATGGACTTATTTTTTTTTTTTTTTTGTCTTTTCGAGACAGGGTCTCCCTGTAGTCCCAGCTGTCCTGGAACTCACTCTGTAGACCAGGCTGGCCTTGAACTCACAAAGATCCGCCTGCCTCTGCCTCCCAAGTGCTAGGATTAAAGGCGTGTGCCACCATGCCCGGCTATAAGGACTTATTTTTAGCTCTTGCTAATAACTGCTGTTTGTATTTCTATGATATTTTATTCAATCAATTTGCAACATATGGTTTAAATTTACAAATTTTACTATTGCAAAATAATATCACAACATACAAACTTTTACAGATGTTGTCTACAATTTTAAGTGTTTATCTTCAGGGGCAACTCCAAAAACTAAGATTCTAGTCAAAAGGACTGTGTACATGTGGATTTCATTAGATATGGGCAAGGTTCCTCCATAGGGATTGACCATTTCGTAAGTAAGTGTACCTGCTCTCAAATCCTCAACTACAAATATACTATCAAGAGTTGGTAGTTTTTCATTGTGATAAGAAAGAGTAATCTCAGTGTTTCAGTTTTATTTTATTTCATTTAAATGATACATATTTTAATGTTTTGTGTAGATTCTACCCATCTTTTACCCATAGGTCTTTTCACATTTTATTTCTTAATATTTTTACCTTTCAACACTCAGCTGAAGTGTACTAGCATAAGACACTATGTAATTTTGTTTTGTTTCTAACCCAAGTGATAGAAGTTATTGATGTCTGAACACACTTCTCCCCAGCCTTACAACAGAGCTGTTTAACATCAGTTCAGATGTAATATTGTGTCAGGCCTGAGCTGGAGCCTTTCCTGAGCACATCCTGACTGATATTTCTGGACAAGTAAGCAATGACTCTTCTTTATGTTTTTAAGAAGCAATGTGGAGGGCAGAGTGAGGTTTCTTATGTGGACTTGGAGATCCATGTTCTCTGATGAGATATAAGATATGAGAAATAGATATGAGATAGATATGAGAAATATAATATATGATATGAGAAATAGAAAAAGATATGAGGAATAGAGTGAAGAAAGTGACTGCCACTTAACACAGAAATCCTTAAAGGGTTGCCATGAGTTCCATTCTCCTCGTTTCCACATGTCTGTGCCTCATCGCTGGGTGATGGCCTTTGTATCTCCTTACAGAGGGAACATTGCTGTGTTGCTCTTAATACCAACTTTTCACACACCTAAGTTCCTTTCTAAACCTGCCTATTCTGAGGCATTAGAGAGGAAGTTACAGATTATTGAAAAAAGTGTTTAGAAATGACAGTTTTAAGATGTGATGACTGATTGCTTTGGGCAAGGAGCCTTAAAAATTCAGGAAAATATTTTTTAACCATGGTACACATTAGAAACCCCCCAGGGAACTATTTTCAAAATTAATTTTCCAAGGCTCCACCCCAAATCTAGTGAATCAGAGGTCTGTGACTGTGTCTAAGTCTGTTGGCATAAATGCTCTTGTGGAAAATAGAAGATTTCAGTTTGATGCCTGAAAGAATACCTGAAAGTGTCTGATAATAGGTGTCATTTGGGATTTGTTGGTCACCTGTACTTATTCATTCTTTTCAATGGTGCATTTTTACTTGTCGTAACTGAAATAATTACATATTTTTATTCTAATCCTTTGACAGCCACATGTAAGACAGATTACTTCTCATGTTATAGCTTGTCTTTTTCTGTGTAGACAAGGTATCTTTTAATTTCAATTTTTGAAATCAATGTAGCTAAATAAATAATCTTATTTGTTTTATTTTTAACATTTTATTATTTTATGTGTATGAGCATATTGCCTGGTTTTATGTAAGTGCATGCATATCATGCAATGCACACTGAGAATAGAGTAGGACTTTAGATCCCCTGGAACTGGAGTTACTGACTGTTGTTAGCCACCATGTGAGTTCTGAGAACCAAGCCTAGGTCCTCTGTCAGAGCAACCAGTACTCTTAACCTCTGAGCCATCTCTCTAGTCCCAAATCTTACCTTTTTAGAATACATTTTTTTCAACCTTTTTTCTTTCTTATTGATTTTTTTATAAAATACTTTATTTTTTTATTTTGCATGTATGAGTGTATTGACTGTATGTATGTAAGTACATCCATGTCATCAATGCCTGTGAAGTTACAGATGGTTTTTAGATGCCATGTGGGTGTTGGGAATAGAACCTGGGTCCTCTGCAAGAGCAGTCAGTGCTCTTAACCACTGAGCTATCTCTCCAGCTCATCTCTCTTATTGACTTTATATGTATGAAGGTTTTCCCTGAATATATTTAAGTATGCCGCATTTGTGTGCTGCTTGTGGCGATCAGAAGGGAGCATTGGATCATCTCAAACTGGAGTTAGTGATGATTGTTAGCCACCATGTTGATGTTGGGAAACAAATCCAGGCCTTCAAACAGTGCTCTTAATTGCTAAGGCATCTCTTCAGCACTAGAATACAATTTGTATAGGGGCTATACCCTTGTCCTAATATGAATTAACCCAAATGTTTCTGCTTTTTACAAAATATATTTATGTCTATATGGCAAGTTCTAGGAGAGCCTGTACTGAATAATAAGACACTATCTCAAATGCAAATAAATAGACAAATAGGTTAAATGTAGACCTGATCAGGCTCTAGTACATTCTCTTCAGTTTTATAATTTAAAAAAAATTGAAAAATCAAAACTTGAAGTATATTAAAGAAACAATTTAAAGAGTAATCTTTTAGGTTTCATTTTTATTTTATTTATTTATTTATTTATTTATTTTTCCACGATGTTTATTGATAGATACAAGTACATAAAATCAGGGCATGAACATGATTTTAAAGACTTAATTTCAATAATATAGTAAGGGAACAGTTCAAATTCTCACCATTTGTTTCACACCCACAAAAACCACTTCAAGGGCATTGACGATCTCTCAGATCTGATCAGTTTTGTGCAAGTAAACCATGTTTCTTTTTTAAAAAGACTGTGCACTTGCCCCGGCTCAAGGATATTGAAATCTAGCACATAAAGCCCATTACCAGAGGCAGAAATACAAGCAGTATTCTATTACGGCAACAATCATCAATTACAGTTAAGGATTTTCTGTAACAATCAAACGGATAGTCTAATATTACAATGACTCAAGTATTACTGAGCAAAGTGCATTTCTACAATGTTCAGTGTTTCTACTCAGTTTTCTAACTTTAAACAGCCTATGATAACTGGCAGCAGAGAACAGGTGTACAAATAAAAATAAAATACTTGTAGGGGCTGGAGAGATAGCCTTGCGGTTAAGAGCACCAACTGCTCTTGCAGAGGACCCGGGTTCCATCCCCAGCACCCACATGGCGGCTATGAACCGTCTGTAACTCCAATTCCAGGAGAACTCCAGTTCCAGGGGAATCCGACACCCTCTTCTGACCTCCGCGGCATTGCATGACACGGGTGCACAAACCTGCATGCAGACAGTACACTCATACACATACAAAAATAAATTTAAAAATTTTTTTAAAAAAGCTTTAAAATACTTGTAAAGAAATGATTACTTTGATGTGGATTTAAAACCTGCTGCCAGGTTTCATTTTTATTTTATTTTATTTTATGTGTATAAATGTCTTGCCTGCATGTATGTAAGTGCATCCCTGTTGTGCACGGATGTAAGTGCATAAAGGTAAGTTCATCCCTGCTGCCAGGTTTCATTTTTAAATCCACATCGATGTAATCATTTCTTTACAAGTATTTTATTTTTATGTGTACAAATGTCTTGCCTGCATGTATGTAAGTGCATCCCTGTTGTGAAAGTTTGAAGAGATGAGAATAGGGTGTTAGATCCCTTGGAACTGGAGTTACAGACAGTCAGGTAGCATTTAGGTGTAAGAGCAGTCAGTGCTCTTAACCACAGAGCTATCTCTCCAACCCCCTGACTATTTCTTTAAAGGAGAGTTATAGAAATCTCACTCTAGTATTTTTTTCACCACTAATTAGTTAGTTGTTTAGACTACACTTTCAGGAAGTCAGACCGGAGCATCATGTGTATGTCTAGTGGAGATCAATGTATACTGAAGCAAATTGATAAGAAAACAAAGTTAAAGAAAGTTGATCTGGAGAAGAGTGTAGTCAGGTAGGCTTCCCAGTGAAATTTGTCAAACAGCAAGGATGCACCCCTCTCGTAGCCAAGAGTCCTATGAGTCATAATAGAGCATACCTACCCCATTTTATTAGGATGTACTTGGCCCAAAAGGGTATCTCTGATGTGAAAGGGAAATGCTCAGTTTCCATAAAGACCAGTGTTGATATATAGTGGGTAGGAGACAGACTGAAAATCCTAACAAATACAAGGGAGAGTGGACACTGAGGAAATCCATAGATAGGAGCTTGTGTGAGATTAAATAGACACTAAAGGCATAAAAGCAAGTATTGTTGACTCCACTGAGTTCTGAGTGGTGCTGAGAGGACAAGATACTAGCTGTCAGGCCATACATAGAGAGAAGTTGACTTATCTTTCAACCAGGAAATATATTTAAACTTGCATTATATAAATTTACATTATATACAACTATAGTTGTATAACATTGTTCTGCAAAATCAATAATAAGCTCTGAAGTAACGAAATGAATAAAATTATTCTTATTTTCTTAGACAAGTAGAACACTTATTTCTTATATTAAAAATGTTTTCCTCATTTTTGAAAGATATTTTTGAGTGTCTTACTTTATATTTATTATAATAAGAATCAAATATAAGCCAGGTATGAGGGCTAGCATCTTTAATCCCAGCACTTGGATACAGAGGCAGACAGAACTCTGTGAGCTTAAGAGCACCCTGATCTATATCACAAGTTCCAGGCCAATTGAGAAAACTGGGAGATTCCGTCTCAATAAATACCACTTTCCCCCAAAAAAGTAAATAAATACATAAAAGGAAAGAAAGAATGAAACATGAAATTTAACTTATTTTAATATACATACTTTTATTTTATTTTCATATGTATGAGTTTATTGCTTGCATGTATGAAAGTACACCCATGTTGTACAATTCAAGCAGAGGTCAGAAGAGGGCATTGGATAGCCTGGAACTGGAATTACAGAGGGTTGTTAGCTACCCTGTAGGTTCTGGGAATCAATCCTGGGTCGTCTGCAAGAGCAGCCAGTGCTCTTAACCACTGTGCCATCTCTCTAGCTCTCTTAGTATGCACTCTATGTGTGTAGGAATGTGCATGTGTGTATATGTCTGTGTATGTGTGTACACGTGTAGAGGCCAGAGGTCAACCTCAAGTGTTAATTTGTAGGTATTCTCCACCTTGTTTATTTTCTGTTGTTGCTATTGTTAATGTTGTAGCAGAGAAAACATGACAAAAGGTATAATGAAAAATCACACCACAAAAGGTGTCTGAAGCTGTGAGTTGTTTTGTGTCCTTCTGCTTTATAAGATTATTTTTCTTTTCATCAGCTAGACTCCAAGAGAGAATCTTGCTTCTTTTTAGAATGTAATTGCCAACACTAGAAAATGTGCATGGTCAAAATGGAACATAGTATAAGAGAATGGAAATGAAATAAAATAAAATTGAATGAATATGTCAACATATATAGAATTGAAATAAATATTAAAATTTATGTAACTATTATGCCAATTTAAAATATGCATTTCTGGTGGGATTTCTTATTCTTAAAAAAAATAAAATATATCTTAAGTATACACACTAGAGAACCTTTCAATTTTCCTCCAGCTGTAAGATAATTTGATAATTGGATTCCTGTGGATAGGAATGAATGATTTGGGAAGACTAGGGGAAAACAAAGAGCAAAAATAGAGAAAACAGATGATTTCAACAACATACTCTGCATGCATGAGAGAAAGACAATGTTAGAGTCACAGAGGTTTTGTAATAAAATCTGTTACTATTAATCTGATCAAATGAACACTTATTTCCCTGCAACTTAAAATCCAGCCTTTTCAGGCTAATCATTGAAGGCAAGCAATAGAAATGGTGGACAGAGAGAACTACATAAGTAAATTTTGAGTTACTTTCCTTGGCTCAAAGCACACAGCTCCTACCTAGGTTATCTACAAGCCCTGGAGTAGAAATTTTCCTCTTTTGTTACTGTATACTTAGCATCCATCAAACAGGATTTGGAAGGCAGTACCAGAAGGCTGCTTGGTAACTCAAAAGTCTGTGAAAATGGTAAAACTAAATAAGCTTCTGCTAAAATATTATATACAATTCAAAAGCATTTATGTTTCACCATACGAATGTTAATCCTTAACCCAGACATTGTTTCACCAAAGAGGGATACCAAACCCTGTTACAATCCAGACAGTGCAGCTGAATCAAGGAAATTGGGGGAAGTATAAACAAATTAAACACTTAACCTTTCAATGAAGACATGTCAACATAAACATGACTACATCTCATTTCCCTCACATGTGATACTAGTAACCGAGTGAGAACAAAGTCTGAATTCTGTGATCTGGGCAGCGGTTTCATTGTACTTCTGAAAACAGCCAATAGGGTCTCTCCTAGAACAGTGAGTCGCAAGCACATTTAATTTTTATATTCCTAGATGTCTTCATGCAGTGAATTGCTAGCCAAGTTTTCTGAGAGGTATCTGAATACAAAAGTCAATTGTGCTTTGCTGTGTAAAAAACTACTCTAAAACTTCGCCTAGAATAATATGTGTTCATTAATCCACAAAATCTTTAGGAATGCTCGGACATGATATATATTGTTGCTTAGCCAAGGCTTGATGGTTTTGAGTAGCCACACTCACAAGCATGGCTGAGGGCAAGACAGTTGACCTGTAGAGGTCTCGGTCAGGTTTCTCCACTCCAGGGCTGTTCTTGGTGTATGCATGAGGGAGTGAAATTGCGCAGAGTAAATTGTTTTCAAGTCTCTTTTATCACCATACTTGGTAATATTTGTCAAAAAGAGGTCATCCAATCTAACAGAGAGTCAAGGGATAAAAAACAAATTCTTAGTTGTCAGTGTACCATGTGCATGCAATGCCCACAAAAACTAGAAGAGGGAATTGGATTCCCTGGAACTGGAGTTACAGGCCATTGTTAGTCACCACATGGGTTCTGAAAACTGAACCCGGGTCTTTAAGAGCAGACAGTGTTGTGAGCTGCTGAGCCATTTCTCCAGCCCCATACTCATTTTTTTGAATGCCAAATAGTACTTCATTGTGTATGTACAGCAAATTTCTTATTTGTTTTTCTATTGATGGGTTTCCAGGTTTATTCGATAATATGGCTAGTATCAATAGTGCTGTAGTATTGGGTGTTCAAAGTATGAATTTTTTAGAAAAAAAGACAAATAAAACCATAATTTAAAATGACAACAGTAAAAAGTATTTTTTAGATCCTTCTATTAAGTTCAAGTAAGATCTTATGTGAGAAGTTGAAACTCATTACTAAATGATTATATTTATATGAAAGATAAAAGCAATATACTAGATTTTTTAAAGTCTCAGAGAGGTCATATTTTGAGATTCTATAATATAATTAATGAAAGGATGCTTTCTTCAAAGTCCTGATATTGAGATTAAAAGAACATAGAACATTTTAGTGACTTCTTTCCACAACTTTTTCCAGCTTGGTCCAGTCCCTCATGAACTAAAGAAGAAACTAGAGAAGGAAGAGTGGTACATAAAAGCTGCCTGGTGCCTCAACATTAAATGCATGTAGAAAGGTGCTTGTGTGTGGGTGAGTCCCATCATAGACTTATTTTTATAAGTATTTGGAAATCAACCATAAGATATTTTCAAAATGTCAGCTATCTTAATGACAGTGGCATCATGTGTGCAAATATCCAAATGAAAACATTCTCATAAATGCAACTTTCCATTTTAAATCTTGTTGCAACAAGTTTAAAGAGACCATGTCCTAGACAAGGAGGCTTCTGTCACACCCATGTTCATGCCCAATGGAGGCTCTTAGGCTTCAATAATTACAAAATTAATGCATAGGAGTGGTGATTTAATCCAGCAGTAAAGTGTTTTCCTACCATATCTGAGACTGTGGGTTTGTTCTACACTGGTGCAAAAAATAATAATTATAATAATGAATCTATATCCAGAAATATGAGACTGGATCTTCTTGTAGAGCCAAATGACTTGGTGTATAATTTAGAAGTTCAAAGGAGTTCAATATCTGCAGTAATCAGTCTTGACACCAACTTTCTATTTTGTTACTTGGGTATCAATCTGTGTTGACAACTGTAAATTAAACTCTTTACTGAGTAAAATCAGAATACAAAATAGCATAACATGAGAGAGATTAAAATTTGTCACATAAAAGCACACTTATTAGCTTTTATATTTGTTACTATGTTTGGTAATTTTACTCTGGAAAGCAGTGGCACCATGATTTTTACCTTTCATTGAATATAAACAACCACAGCATCAGATACATATGTAGAAATTAACATGAAAATAATCACTAATATGCCTAAAATAAAAAAAAATTCATTAAAGAGTTAGAAAAGAGTATAATCTCCAAGCTCTTCTTAACTGCCCCTGGTATGTTGATATCCAGCCCTTTTGATCTGGTTGTTTTTCAAGCGTTCACTTTGCAGATCAGTGGCTAATCCTGCTCTTGCTAATGTGAGCTGAGACCACTAATTCCAAACCCAGAGGATCATCTTCCACAAAGTCATTCTACATGGGAAATTGGGAAGGCAAGTACATGCAGATATGCACTGATAGTCTGGAAATAAATTAAGTGTCTTATAAACGCCCATGCTTCCTGCTTATTGTCTCCAGTAATTGGCCAGGTGTTCACAGAAGCCAACTTTGAGGTTTCTAAATTCTTTCCATCCTCTAGACCCTTGGGGCGGTACTTACCTCAGTGAAAGATCAAATTCCCTCAGAGCAGAGGAAGAGAGATGTTTATTATAAGCAGTTAGGTGCCAAATGCATTATTGGGGAAGCAGCAAAGGTTACTGCACCCGACTCCACAAGAACACCACACAGCTTTGTTGTTTTTGTTGGAGTTTAGCAGCCTACATTTACAAAGACTGAAATGTAATACTGAATACTTTACAGAATTATAAAGTCACAACAAACAAAAGCCATCTTTTCTAAATTACCAACCTACCCTCTCTAACCAGGTAAATCAACAAAGGAAAAGTATAGCAAGGATAACACTTTCAGAGACACCTTAGAAACAACACATGAGCCAAGACATAAACAAGCCAAGTGTGAGATGTTTGCCTAGATGCAGACATCCGAGAAATCATTGGTGGCTGATGAAACAACAGAAAATGTTATATTATGCGTTAATCCTGTTTTCTCTAACTAAATGGGAAAAGTAAGACTGAGCTGTAGCAACAATTTTAACTATAAACTATATTCATTAATTTTTTCCTGTTCTCAACATTTCATCACCATTTGGTATTAGTTTTAATACTATCTTCTATAATGTTGTTTAAAGAGACATAATCCTTTAAAGATCTCATATGAGATTTCCGTTGCTTGTTAAACTTTATCTAATTTCTTCACTTCAATAGTTTGACATAAGTATAATGCATCTTTTTTCTGCCATCAGTAGGATATTAGCTCTTTTTTAAAGATAAAATTTCTCAAGATTTATAAAATAGTAGTAAGTTTTTCCAAATTTGCACTTGATAACATAATTGAAACCTTCTCCCATAATATATTTTTATGGAAATATTTATTTCAGCAAAAATACATGCCATTGAAATAGGAATGATTATTTTAACATTACTAAATTAATCTCCCTGTTATCCATATAGAATTAACTATATAGAAAAGATTAAGGAATTAAGCTTTTCTAAAAACAAAACAATGGATTTTTTATTTTATGCGTATGAGTGTTAGCCCTGCATGTTAAGTGTATCACATGTATGTAGTACCTGTGGAGGTCAGAGTGTTACATCCCCTGAAGCTGGAGTTATAGTTGTTAGTGATCGTGTAGGTGCTGATAACTAAACCCTGTACACTGAAATGAAAACCAGTGCTCTAAACAACTGAGGCATCACTATAGACAAAAAAATTTCACTTTTTTATTTAAAAAGTAGTTTACCTTCTTTCATGATGAAAATTTAATACATTTTAATAAAAAAATGATATTAATAGAGAAAATTTCTAATATTTTTGGTAGCATCATAAGTTTAGATTCTTTAGCAGCATCTCAGATTGATTTCCTGTAATTAAGTAGAATAAAATTTTTGAAGGAAAAGAGGAAGTTCATTAGAACACAAAGATGGTTACACAGGTTCTGGCAGCAGTTCTTATCCTTATTCTCAGTGAGTAACTTCAAATGACCACTGTGAGATCTACCATTTTTTGAATAATGATGGAAAGCACTATATACACCATTGTGTCACTAAACAACAAAAAAGTACATTGAGTGATTTTGTTGATGTTTAAACAGCAGATAGTGCATTTATACAAACCCAGATGGTATGGCTTACTACACACCTAGGCTGTATGTTATGGCCTGAGATTCCTAGGTTATAATCATATACAATGTTACCGCCCTCAATTCTGCAGGCAACTGGAACTCAGAAATGGGCATTTTCTGTGTGAATATATTATTCATAGGAAGTAGTAGAAAACAATGGTGATGGAAATTTTCAGTTCTATCATAGTCACAGTGCCGTGTTGACAAAACAATCATCATGGGGTGCATGATTTAAAGAATGAGAAGACAGGCAAACACTGAATGAGATTACCTGAATCATTCCTTTTCCCACCAATAAACTGAATTAAATATTCCCGAGAAAGCTATTTTAAATAGAACTATCATAAGAACAAATTTAAGTCTCTTTCAATGTAGCCACTATATTCTCATGCTATCAACAAAGCTGACACACATATACTACAATGATGGCTAAGCAATAGTTTGATTACAAAGCAAATCTAGCAACTAAACTAACCTACAAAGGTCCCACTAATAGCTAGTAAATAGTTTTATGTCAAAGCACATCAAATCACTTC
Source organism: Rhizomys pruinosus (assembly GCA_009823505.1). Classification (NCBI taxonomy): domain Eukaryota; kingdom Metazoa; phylum Chordata; class Mammalia; order Rodentia; family Spalacidae; genus Rhizomys; species Rhizomys pruinosus. The sequence continues at coordinate 1,736,858 of VZQC01012791.1, forward strand.
ATTTCCCTTTGGATCGTTTCTTTTTCTTTCTTCCAGCAAATTGTTTTTCAGTGTCACAGCCTCTGGAATCCTCTTAAAGTTCTGTATTTATCGACAAAATCAAAATCCTTGTAGATAATTAAAAGCATAATTTCACATTTTTAGTTTGCAAAGTTCATACACATGTTGAGGAAAGAATCTTTTTCACAGAAGTTTTCCCATGTATTTTATTGTTAAAGATTATAAAATGTGACTTCATCTTCATCATTTTAAGTGCTCAGTTCTACTGGGCGTAGAGCCACTCTGTGTGCTGCTTCCTCCTGGAGAGCTCTAACCCTGCACCACCTCCCAGCTTGCCTTTTCCTTTCAGGGTCACCACCTGTTAACCACCATGCTGCATTCATTTCCTGTGAACTTGGCTGATAAAATATCTCATCCAGGTAACTTTGGTGAATTCATACTTTATTTGACCTGATGTCTTCTAGGTTTGTAGAAGACATCAGGTCAAATAAATACTGTAGCGTGTGAAGATTCTTTTCCTTGGCTGAATAATACTCCGGTATAATTTTATGCATTCATCCGTGTCAGATTTGGTTGCTTCTAACTAGCACCTATGGAGAACACTGCTGCTTTGAACATGGGTGTGGGACTCTCTCCTCAGCTTGCACTAAATAATTGATATTCATTATAGTTTTCATTGAAATTTTTTTCTGATACAAAGTGCTCCTTTTTATATGTTATGGGAACATTTGTGATTGAATTTAAGGCTAGCCTGTAGGATTATTTTCTTGGTTTTACATCGGGAGGTAATTTCTTTCTGAATTCAATGTAGAAACAAGGAAATAAAATAATCTGTGCTCTACATAGCAAGAAGCTGAGCCTCTGGAAGTCTGAAATGTTGTTATTTAGAATTAAGTCTTTAGAGAGAATATCAATCACATGTACATTTACTCACAAAATTGAAATTTATTATTGGTTGCTTGAAATTATTAATGATAAATTCTTTAAATTAATGGATGTCTTAGCAGAAAATATATTTTCGAACTAAAATGATAATATAATTCCATTGTAATTTGTTATGGTTCAAGATTTTCTCTGTGTGTGTGTGTGTGTGTGTGTGTGTGTGTGTATACCTGCATGTGTGTATGCTGGTGGTACACATATGTGTGAGGGCTCACTTGCATGTATATGAATCTGTGGCAGAGGCTGATATATATTATTTTATCTTGTGCAGGGAGCTTCCAGTGATCTGGCCATGCAAAGTGGACAAGACTGACTAGCCAGTGAGACCCAGGGCAGGATGCTCTGCCTCTCCAACCTTGGGATTCAGACTACCACCATGCCTGGCTATTTTACTTAGGTTTGGGGGATCAAACCAAGGTCCTTGTGTTTTCTTGGTAAATGCTTTTCTGATTAAGATATCTTCCTAGCTCCAAGATTTAATTTTATCTGATCTAGTAGTAAAAGTGGATTAGAAGTATATCCATGTACAAAGAGGAATACTGTCAAGATTTTTAATATCTTTGTGATTTCTCAGAATGTGTTATAACTTCAAGATGTATTTTTTTTTGTCTTTTTGAGACAACGACTCCTTGAGCCCCAGCTGTCCTAGAACTCACTATGTAGATAGACCAAGCTGGCCTTAAACTCACAGAGATCCACCTGCCTCTCCCTCCTGAGTGCTGAGATTAAAGGTGTGCACACAGCTGGGGAGACCTTAGAACTTAGAGAAATCCCAACACTGTCGCATCCTTAAATAAATATAATTTCTTAGTATGTACAAAATAGGTATTCTTATATTTACAGACAAATATTCCAGTCACCACTAAGAAAAAAGCTTCTTTTGCACCAAACGAAGACTATTAAAGTGTACCACACTGGTCACAGATATTGTCTGTGAATTCCCCAAGCCTAAGTGGCACATCTACAATGCACCCTCTATACTTCAGGATCATGGAACATAGAGTGTTAAAGAGAGCCTGAATGCATCTCTCATTTCCCATTAATGAAACTCCCTCATGCAGCAAAGGTCAGGAGCGCACAAGGTCACAAACAGCTAAAGTGTAGAGAGTATGAGTTTTCGGATTGTAGGTTCTTGGTCAGGACTCACCCCCCCCCCGCCCCAGAGGTCAGAGACCATTATGGAAAAGGGGACAGAGTGTTGAGCTAGGGCTGAAGTGCATGACCATATGGAAATAGTCTTACAGGCTTCTTGGACCTTGCTCATATGACCCTATAGCAATGATATCACCATGCACAAAATCTATACAAATTCAAGCGGACAAAAAAACCCAGAATAGAACTGGGGAAATGGGCAGCAGACCCTAATCTTAGGTGAAGAAATATTGACAGTTGATTACTGCTGGGTGAGGAAGAGTTGATCTTCTTAAAGCTTTAAGGCTGAGTAGACCTCAGTAGACAAACTTTCACTAAGGAATATCTGGTGACAATAACTTTACACAATATCCCTTAACACAAGTGACAGAATATATATACATTTTAGTCAGGGTGGGCTATGAGAGAGTGCCAGTTTGGAAAGGGGCATAATTTGATCAAATTTTCAAAAACAAAAAAGAAACTACTACTGAATAACGTAGAAGAAACAAAGTTGCCCGGGGGTTAATAAATATTTAAGCTGAATGATAGAAAAAAAAAAAAAAAGAATAGATGCCAATGCTGTACTAACTGACATAAATAACACAAAATGACAAACACTGCATGGGCTCACTCATAGGTGCCATATAAAAATGCTGATATGATAGAAGCTGAGAGTATGATAATAAGTATAATATGATAATAACAATAAGGAATATATATTCTACATGTTAATTCTCAACTTTTAATAAATTAGATTTATGCCCTTAATGATTTACAGAATTCACTTTTACAACTTATTTTAGTTTTCTCCTTTCATTCTTTCACCTTTCTTCAGTTAAATAAAATATTTAACTAATACAATTATATGAAATTTACTTATAGGAGTGTCCGGACCTGGCCTCGATGTTGAGCAGGTTCTTTGGCCCGTGGTACAGGGAGCTAGCCAAGAACTGGGTCCCCATGGCCAGTATGTGGGGCTCCATAGGCACCGTGGGGCTGGTGTGGACTACAGACTGGAGGCTGATCCTGGGCTGGGTGCCCTACATCAATGGCAAATTTAAGAAGGATGAAATTGTTTTCTGGGGTTCTCAGCCTCTTTTTAATTTTAAACTGACATATATCTTTTAGTACTTCTTAAAGTGTATTTCTTCTAGGACCATGTTCCTTCTGCTATGGTTCCATGAAAATGTCATTATTTCATTCATTTTAAGAGATATTTGTATTCACTACGTAAGTCTGGATTTGGCACTTTAATTAATTGATCTAATTTTGTTTCTGATAAAATCCTGACCAAACCTAAAAAAACAAAAAAAGGATGATTAAGCAGCCTGCCTTCCTGAAGCCTCTCCAATGATTCTCTGTGATACGCCAGGCTGTAGCCTTTGGAACAGCTCAGCCACATGGAGGACACAAAAGGAAGACTAAGGTGTCCTGGGGGGATGGGGGTTCCTCTTCCTTCATGGACGCTTGGGACGTCTTGATGTGTGTAGCATTAAAGTGTTTTCTCACGAAAAAAAAAAAAATCCAGTTTGAATTGGTGGCTAGTTCTCAGCTAGCACCCCTCAGGGCTATGATGGGACTCAGGAGATTTCACTGACCCTGCCCTAAGGAGGAGCAGACAAATGGCCTAGGTGCATGGTGCTGGGTGGGGCAACAGTGTGCAGTGGCACTGAGTTGGGGGCCTGTGATTGAGTTTGGGAACTGATGTCATTTGTCTTATAAAAGCAGTCTATATTGGTTAATAAATCGAGTTCTTCATTACCACCATTACAGAATTCCTGGCCATTATTAAACTTTTTGTGTGCCTACAGGCCAAAGCCCGCCTGCATTTCATTTGGGTGGCCAGTGGGTTGGAAAGACGTCCCTGTGCTGACCACCAACCTGGATAGCTGGTATGGTGAAGTGAATTCTGAGTGTACATAGTCTGAAGATAGGCCATCAGCCATCAGCCTAAAATTCCTGTCCAGGGGCCAGCAGTCTCTGGGCAAGTGGGAAATCTCAACCAAGAGTGGAAAAAGGTGTCTCCTTGTCCCAGGCTAAGAGCCTGAGTTGGAGGTACCTCTCAGGCCAGGCTATGGAAGTAGTCAGCTGGTCTCTGCATTGAGAGGCCAGTTCCCTACAGTGGCCTGCAAGTACTGCAAGTACTCCTCTTAGCAGGGCCCCATGGTACCTGCTCGGTACAAAGAAAGCTTCCTATAGTATTTAAGGCCTTTTGGTTGTTGTTTTTACTGATAATCCTCTAAAATTTCATGTGGATAAAACAGCTCCTTCTGTATTATATTCTAGGCATTTATATTACAGGAACAAAAAAGAAGCGTGATATAAAATCCAGAGTCTCAGAATGGGTACATTAAAATTCTAGATAATATTTTATACTAAACACTTTACAGGCAAGGAAAACTTCCCTTTGAATTATTGATCAGGGTAATCCAAGAGAATCCCAAAATAGTATAGGCTATTGCCCCAGCACCTGTTTGCATCAAAGAGCTTGAAGAAAACCCTATTATGAAAACAAGATATCGGGGCTGGAGAGATGGCCTAGCGGTTAAGAGTGCCGACTGCTCTTACAGAGGACCCAGGTTCAATCCCCAGCACCCACATGGCGGCCGAGAGCCATCTGAAACTCCAATTCCAGGAGATCTCCAGTTCCAGGGGAATCCGACACCCTCTTCTGACCTCCACAGCATTGCACGACACGAGTGCACAAACTTGCATGCAGGCAGTACATTAATACACATACATAAATAAATAAAATTAATAAAAAAATTTTAAAAAGAAAACAAGATATCCTTCACACACCTGGAAGCCTCCTTCTTGGAAGCCTCCTTCCTGAGGACTAGCACTCATAGAATCAGAAGATACCAGGCAAAGTGCCAAGGAAGTAAACTGAATAATGATCCAACGCAGCTGTAAAGTCTATAAACCACAGCAATGATCAGCCCAGCAAACTATTTCTACTGGTGAAATAGTGGCACATTTATCTCGGGGAAAATCAACATTTTTCTAATTAGACTTAAGGACTGCTCAATGGAAGGGAATTCACGTGTGAAACTAAACCATAGCCAAGTACACATGCCTGGAGAGGCCAAAGATCCTAGAAATCCCACTTCTGTCACTTTCCTAGGCCAAATAATGTATTGCTATGTTCTAAATATGTACCCTTTTACTACAGACAATGTACCTCTAACCACTAATCAAATAATCTTCTTTTGGAATAGATGGAAGATATTACAAAGTTCCACAAGTGGTCGATTGCAGACAATGAGTTACTATGAAATGCCTAGCCCTAAGTGATGCATCTACTGTGCAGCCTCTATACCCAAGGGGGAGAGAACATCACACAGAAGATGGGCCGGAAAGAATGTAAGAGCCAGATTGATAAGATGCCTGCTGCTAGTTAATGTATTCTGAACATGACAGAGAAGCTACACCAATGGAACCTTGGAAGTATAGTAGTCTTCAATAATTTCCATGACAAAATCAGTTAACACCCCAAGGCAGTTTGGGGGACTATCATAGGGTCTCACCACAATATGAATAGCTACAGGAAATCATTAGATGCTAAAGGAGGAAGAACCAGTTTTCCTATGGGACTAGTTCCCTGACTGGTTATCTAATCCCAAAAGGTCGGCTCCTCATACAAGCACCAATAAATGACTTAGTGCACTAATAGGCCTAGGTAACAGTACTAATCAAAGAAAAATACAAGAAATTGAGAAGGAGTTATGGTGGCATGGGAGGAGTTGGAGGATGACTGGGGAGGGTGGAAATAATGCAAAAGCAACACTCATGTATGAAATTCTCAAATGTAAAACATATTTTTTAATGTCATGTATAGTTAATACATGTTAAATATCACAAACTCTGAGGACATATTCTTCTAGTATATGTATTTGTCTGGTTTGGTGTAGTACTCTCTTCATTGAGAAACAAGAAAAAGCTAACAACAGTCTTCCTTGTTCCATGTGAAGACAAATTCTAGCTGACATAAATGCCAGAAAGCATAGTTACTCAACCACTACAACCCCACAACCCCACCTGGGAAAAGTTCTGAATATAAGTTCTGTAAAATTGGGGAAGCATTGTGAGAATTGCCTATGTAAAATGAACAAACAGACTATATAATATGACTATATGTAACATATATTATATATATAATATATATTATACATATATTATATACTAATACTTATAGATACATATTATAATTATGTACTCTATTATATTAATATATTAATTTATATTAACTATCTAACTTACATATCTATGAATTAATTTGTGGGAGAACCTGAGCTTGGGCATATGCGGGTTAACATTTCAGCTAGCCTGAGTTCAGAGTAATGAGTAAAGATCACAGGACTTCTCTCTTTATGCCCTGAGAAAGGGAGGTGTCTTTAGGTCTGCACTGCACAGGAGCACACCTGGTCAAACATTTGGGGGTGGCTGTGGGCTTGGTCTAGCAGGTCATTCCAAAACAGCCCACCCCCTGGAGCTGATACTCAGAAATTTGGAGTCCAGTAGAGTCAGCCTGCTATTAGCATTGATCATAAAAGAAGGCCTTCCAGGCTGGAGAGATGGCCTAGCAGTTAAGAGCACCGACCGCTCTTACAGAAGACCCAGGTTCGATCTCCAGCACCCACATGGCTGCCGAGAACCGTCTGAAACTCCAGTTCCAGGAGAACTCCAGTTCCAGGGGAATCCGAGACCCTCTTCTGACCTCCACAACATTGCACGACACAGGTGCACAGACCTGCATGCAGACAGAACATTCATACACATACAGAAATGAATAAAATTTAAAAAAAAATTAAAAAAAAAAAGAAGGCCTTCCACTTTAAGAAATCACTGGGTACTAAGACAGCCCAGGCCATGTGTTTCCAATCATAAGAGGTATTAAGGCTCAAGGAAAAGTTATCTAAAAGGCACTCTATGTACAGAGAGTGCAGACCATCTCTAGAAATGGCTTCGCAGAGGTTCTTGATGGTGTTAAGAGTGATGAGGCTATCAAAGAAGTGGACAGGGCCGAGCAGGCACAATGTTAATGGGAGAAGCCTCTAAAGTGTGTTTCGGGGGAGGGGGTGAAAATTGATGGGGGGCATCCCCGTTCATGATCCCACTGGGCACACAGAGTTCTGAAAGGCTGGGGAGCCAGGGGATGTCCCAGGTTTGAGGAAGCCAATGGGGCAGCTGCAGGTTCAGTAGAGCCATAAATAAGGAAAAAAAAAAAAGGTGACTCAATTTTTTTCAATATATTTCAAAAAGAAGCTTCTTTGATGAGTATTGAGAAGCATATTTTTCTGTAAATATGAATATATATATATATATATATATATATATCTATTTAGGGATGGTATACTAAGAAATTGCACTTTTCTAGAGATGTACAGATATAGGCACAGGTTTTTTTTCTAGGATCTGTGACCTCTCAGGACTTGTGGATTTGGTTATTTTTTTCCTAATTTCTCAAACATTTATATTTGTGCCCATAATATCCTTGTTGTAATGGTTAATCTTTGTTTAAATGTCTGTGCTTCTTGCTATTTGTGTATTATTAGTAGAAATAAAAGGAGACTAAATCACAGTCTGTTGAAACCAGACCTTGGACAGACCCAAGATTTTGATTTGTCACCTCAGAGAAGAAATGGATTGCTCTCTCTCTTCTCTCTCTTCTCTCTCTCTCTCTCTCTCTCTCTCTCTCTCTCTCTCTCTCTCTCTCTCTCTCTCTCTCTTCTCTCTCTCCTCCGTCTCCAGTCCACCCTTCCAAGTCCTAGGGATTGTCGTGGAAGAGTTGGTATGTCAGTTTGTAAGGGCCAAAGTTGGGAGGGGTGAATTGTGAAATCACAGCAAAAACTGATTGAACTTTTATTTGATCAGCATGTTTGGGTATGCAAACCTCTCCAACTAGACTTGGAGACCCTGTGTTGTATAAGAATTGGACACAGATGCTTGCTAATTGGGTTCACATAGACATTTCTTACGCATATTGCTTGTGTTTATTAATCACTTTGCGCAGTATTTGGTGTTTACATGGGCATTTATTAGTCTTAGTGCTTTTGTGAAATAGTCGTGGCCACTTGAACCATGCAAAAGGTAGCTGACCACCATTACTATTGCTCTCTCTGAGCTCCTGAAGGCAAAAACAGAAGAGGGAGATGTGGGTGAACCCAAGCTTGGCAACGTGTGGGCTAACATTTCAGCCAGCATGCAATCAGAGTCATGATTAAAGATCACCCAACCTCTCTGTTTATGCTCTGCTAGTTGGGATGGCATGTGATGGTGAAGAAGTCTAACTTGGATTGACCCCTTGGGAGGTGATGTCAAGCAATGTAGGACCTCCATGTCCAAAACCTATATAAGCTGACTGGCTTCCTGCTGTGAGCCTTTTTCTTTTTTTTTTTTTTTTTTTTTTTTTTTTTTTTTTTTTTTTCTGTTGTTACTATTCTCCTCCGATTTTGAGGCCAGAAACAGAATAATATCCCTGAGGTATTGTGGGCTTAAATAAAAAAATGAAAGTGAAAATACCCCTTCCTGCGTTGACTCTGGCGCTTGCTTCTATCATTGCTTCTATCATTGATGGAGGATTTGGCCCTGGAGTCAGAATCCAAATCTTTGATAGCTCTCAAGGAATCTCAAGATCCTGCAAAATATATCATATATATTGGGAGCTCTGCACAAGTAGACCTCTGACTTCTTGCAGTCCAGGAAGCACTGCGCTACCAGGCCACTGGCCTCTGAAAAACCTGAGAACTCAGGGGAAAAGGCAATGTAAAAAGCTGCAATGTTACAGGGAGACCCTGTCTCGAAAAGACCAAAATAAATAAATAAATAAAAGCTGCAATGGATCCAGACAACATCATACAACTAGGCCTTCTGCTACCATAGAACCACAGAGCAGGCAGGCTGTTTCCTCCAGTAAGTAGAGGAAGTATCTTGGGACTAAACACCCAGCTCCAGAGGGACTTAGTAGCACAATAGAACAAAGTGTCCAGTTATAGTCGTCTCAGAGGTAAAGCACAGAGCCAAAGATTTATAACTAGTCTCTGTGGGTCAGCTTGATGAATATATCTCTCTTTTGTCAAGAATCACAAAAACATAAAAATACTAATAGTCTTGGAACAAGAATAAGACAAAATTGAAAAGCATACCCTCTCCAACAAATGCCAAAAACGCAACAAAGAAACCCAAAGACCATGAAATAAAGTACTATCCCAAGATCCATCACCAACTGACCAACTCTCCTATAAGGGAATCCAAAACTACAGAGAGAGCTGACATTTCTCAGAAAAAAAAATGCCAAAATACTAGCTGTTTAATCATTATATAGAAGGATCAAATAAACAGATGCACAAATAAGGAAATCTTTCTAGATCTCAGCAATACAGTGTCCAAAGTAAATGTAACAGTTACTAAACTGAAGGCAAAAGTCCAAAATATGGAAGGAAGATTCAGTAAGGAGATTGAAACACTGAAAAGAACAAAGCAAAACAAGAAATGAAGGAGATGGTCAATCAAATAAAAACCAGGACAGATACTATCATTAACAGACAAGACCAGGCAGAGGAAGGATTTTCAGGAATAGAGGACAAAGCTGAGAAAAATAATAAAGACATATATATATAAAGTAAAAACATTAAGGAGTATGAATGAAACTTCCAAGCCTGAGATACTTCAGGAAGGCAACCATAGACATTCATAGTGTAGAAAAAAAATAGCAGAAATAAAATTAAATGGCACACACAAGCTATTTAAGAAAATTATAACAGAAAACTCCCAAACTTAGATTAAGAAGTAAAGGTGTATAGATCTCCAAATAGAAATAACAAGAAGAGTTTCTCCATTACACACCTTAGTCCAGATGTCAAAATACAAAATAAAGTAATCCTAAAAGCATTATGAGAAAAAATTATTTACATACAAAGGCAGAAATGTCAATATTGCCTAAGACATTTTGTCAGGAACCAAAAAAGGCAGAAAAACATGGAACAAAATATTTCAAACTCTGAAAATAAAGAACTGTGAACCAATAATGGAAAAGTATGTTTTAAAGTTGATGGAGAAAAAAAGGGATATCAAGGCACAAACACAAATTAAGGAAATTCATAACAACCATGCCTACAAAATTATTGATGGAATACTATACAAGAAGGAAGAAGGATGGCTTTCTCCATGTGAAATGTAACTGTAATACTCAAAAAAGGAACCAAGAAACTAGTCCCAGGAAAGAACCAACCATGTCCAACATAGTAACTTGGCACATCCTTAAAACTAATATGTTTGATGGAAAGAAATACCAATAATTCAACAAAACAGAACATTATCAGCAAATTTATAGCAAATGCCAACACCCTTTCTATAGTAAGCTTAATGTAAAAGGCTTCGACTCACCACTAAAAAGAACATAGGCTAATGGGCTGGATTAGAAAACAAGAACCAACTATATGTTATCTCTAAGAAACACACCTAGCCATCAAAGATATATAAAAACTCAGTATTAAAGGATGGAGAAAAAAAAACAAACTACCAAGCTGGAAATTGTAAAGCAGGCTTAGCTATCTCTATAACAAATAAAGTAAACTTCGAACCCACACTAATTAGTAGACATAAAAAGTAAACTGCATACTGATAAAGGTAACAATTCATCAAGTACATTTAATAATTGTAATGTTTTATGTACCAACTATTGTGTCTCTAATTGTATAAAACAACAGTAAAAGTCATAGGGCATAGAGGTCCTGACACAGTAAGTGTGGGGACATCTTATATTTAGACAAAGATGGCCAAACTAAAAACTATTAAATATACCTCAGAGCTAAAAATTCCTGATTGATCAACTAGACTTAACAGATATATAAACATATTCCACCAAAAGATAGAAAGTACACATCTCCTCAAAGGCACATGGATGCTTTTCCAAAATTAATATCATATCATACAACAGACAAAAGTCTCAACAAATTAAAAAAAAGGAAATAATTCTCTTTGTCTTATAAGTTCACAATGGGATTAAAGTAGAATTAATAACATACTATAGAAATCACAAAAGTAGGTGGAGATTAATGAAATTTTGAATGAAGAATCAGTCATCAAAAAAATCAAAAAGGGGGGGCTGGAGAGATAGCCTAGCGGTTAAGAGCACCGACGCTCTTGCAGAGGACCCGGGTTCGATCCCCAGCACCCACATGGCGGCTGAGAACCGTCTGTAACTCCAATTCCAGGAGAACTCCAGTTCCAGGGGAATCCGAGACCCTCTTCTGACCTCCGCGGCATTGCACGACACGGGTGCACAGACCTGCATGCAGACAATACATTCATACACATAAAAAAAAAAATCAAAAAGGAAATTTAAAAATTCCTAGAGACAAATAAAATGAGAACACGACTTGTCCAAACCTCTGAGACTTCACGGGAGTCTTCACCACCCCCTTGGTGGTGGTCCCATGAAGAGACTTCATAGCAATAATTATATTAAAAAGTTCCTGAGAAGTAAAGTTATCTAATGATATGCCCCAAAGCTCTCAGAAAACGATAACAGTCAATATGAATTCCAGTTGATGTGAAGAAATTATAAGGATTGCAGGAAAAATTAATGAAATAGAGACTAAAATAGCAATACATTGAATGAGCCAGAGTTAATACTTAGTAAGATCATAAACACTTATCCAATCTGTTAAGAATATCCTGAGTTCATGTCCATTTAATCTATTGACTACAGGTTTGCTGTGCACATTCTTTATTATTTTGAGGTATTCTTCATTTATTACTAGTATCTTCAGGATATTTACTGTTAGGTTTATGTCGTGTGTCCCCTGAAATACAGAGACAGCAAAGTTAGGTACTCTGGGATAATGTACTTGAAGGTAGCCCAGGCTGGACTCAGTAGGATAAGAGCCAGCTCAAAATGGCCTTTAGCCATGATATTTAAGGGGGGGCTAGGTGCAAACCCAGGCAGGGTTTGGGTGAAGGGGTGTTAGGTTGCTGGTCACCAGCTTCTCAAAGAAAGCAAAGGATTCCTGAGTGCTCTGGAATGGCCTGCTGTTCCATGGGCAAAGCTGGGCTGGTAGAGCAGGATCCGTGGTGCTACCTGGAATTTTGGCTGCTGCCTGGATTGTGTGCTCTGAATTTCAAATTGATTCCAGGTCTTTGGATAATTCATATCGTAACGTTTACTCTAACAGACAAAGAAGCTCTGGTGAATTAAATATGTATCCCCTATATGATACAAGTATTTGGACACTTGGTCCCAAGTTTGTGGAAAATCATGGGATCTTTAGTAAGTGTGGCCATTTTGGAGAACTACAAGCTTAGTAAATTCTTCCTCCTGTAAGTTGTGTTGGTCCTGGTTTATATTACACCAACAGAAAAGTAACTAATAAGATGCTCACAATCCCCACTTATTTAAAACAGTGCTTGAAGTCTTAGCTATAGCCATAAAAAAGTGAGAAGATAAAAAAGGGGATTGATTTAGAAAAGGGGAAAAAAAAACCCCAATATCTCTAGTTGAAGATGACATGATTCTTTACTTAAAAGACACTATAGAATCTACCAGTAAATTTCTGGATTTAATAAACACTTTAGTAATGCTAAAAGATACAAAATAGAAATACAAAGTAAGCTTTGTATATACTAAAAAATACTCTCAGAGAAAATAATTAAGAAAAATATCCAATTCTAAATAGTTCCAAGATAATAAATGCCTAAGAATACACTTCACCAAAGAGAAATATCTCTATGTTGAAAAATTCAAAAAAAACTCAAAAAAATCAAAGAAGATACTAGATGTTAGATAAATATCACATGCTCCTGGACTGGCAGAATTAATACTAGGAAAAATGCTACATTACAAAAATCAACATATAGACATAATAAAATGCCCATCAAAATTCAATATCATATTTCGTATAGGGAAACAAAATCCAAGAATTCGTACGGAAGCACAAAAGACTATGGATAGCCAAAGCAAAGAACAAAGCTAGAGGCATCACAATACACAATCTCAAATTATACTACAGAGCTGTAGCTACAAAGACAGCCTGGTTCTGTTATGAAAACCGACAGGTTGACCAGTGTAAGAAAACAGTACAAGGAGAAATAAACTGACAAAATTATGTCCACCTAATTCTTAAAAAAAAAAAAAGAGGCAAAACACATTGGAAAAAAGAGCCTATAGAACAAATGATGTTGGTAAAAATACATCTCCATCTGAGAAGAATGAAATTAGATTCATATATCTTACCTTGTATTTAAAAATCTATTTAAAATGCATAAACATAAAATAAAAATAAGTAAATCAAAAACTATTTTTAAAAATATATAAGAACAAGCTTTGAAAGACACGTTGCAGGATGGAGAGATAGCCTAGTGGTTAAGAGCACCAACTGCTCTTGCAGAGGACCCGGGTTCGATCCCCAGCAGCCACATGGAGGCTAAGAACCATCTGTAACTCCAATTCCAGGAGAACTCCAGTTCCAGAGGAATCTGATACCCTCTTCTGACCTCCACGGCATTGCACAACACAGGTGCACAAATCTACATGCAGACAGTACACTCATACACATACAAAAATAAATAAAAATTTTTAAAAAAATTAAAAAAAGAAAGACACGTTGCTGCATTACTGTGGGAGTTCACATTAATAAAGACATTTTGGACAGTTTGTAGGTTCTTTAAGAAATTAAAAATAGAATCACAATATGACCCAGACAACTTCCTATATCTTAGTATAAGATATTTGTACTCCCATACTAATTGCTACTTTATTCACTATAGCAAGAATATTGACACTTACATGGTTGTACATCAACCAATGTCTAGATAATGAAAATGCATCTTTTGTTGACTTTAACATTTAGAAAATAGAACAATAAAAGGTAATAAAAAGACCCACAAATGAGTTCATCCTTGGAGTCTACTTCATGGAAGTCCTTTGAAAACTCACTCAAGATATGACATGTTTCCAATGCAAAGTAAGTCCTTAAATACTGTTCCCAAGCAATTTCATAAGAGATTGTAACCTTACTGAGAAATCTGAATTATAATTTATATTGTTCATTGTTTGACTATTTCTGTATGCTGTAGTATTTTGTAGTTATCAGTAAATTTGGTATATTTTATTCTTTAGAAATTTAACAAAAACCAATAACATTAAACATAAAACTTTATGAATTAAGAAATGAAGCCATATTGGAGAACACCAGTGGAGAAGGGGGTATAAAGATGATTAAGATGTTCTGTGATGATGAACCCTTTAATCCCAGAACTCGGATGGCAGAGGCAACTGAATCTCTGTGAGTTCAAGGCCATTCTGGTCACATAGCAAGTTTCAGGCCAGCTGGGGCTACAGGGGTATCTTGTCTCAAAATACCTTTAAAAAGTCAATAAAAATTTACTAAAAAGAAAACTTACTTTAAATAAAGTATGTTATATTGGAGTTAACAAGATGAATATAGTTAAGCAATGTCTCAAAAAATGTACGACAACCATTCATTACAAACACAAATTCTTGGGCTGGAGAGATGGCCTAGCGGTTAAGAGCGCCGACCGCTCTTACAGAGGACCGGGTTCGATCCCCAGCACCCACATGGCGGCCGAGAACCATCTGAAACTCCAGTTCCAGGAGAACTCCAGTTCCAAGGGAATTCGACACCCTCTTCTGACCTCCGCGGCGTTGCACGACACGGGTGCACAGACTTGCATGCAGACAGTACATTCATACACATACAGAAATAAATAAAAATTAAAAAAAACAAACAAACACAAATTCTTTAAGTTGGGCTTGGTGGCAGATGCCTTTATTCTCAGCATTCAATATGCAGAGGCATGTGGAACTCTAAAAAACAAAAAAAATAGAGGTCAGCTAGATCTACAAAGCCAATTCCAGGCAAACTGGGGCTACAAGGAATAAAGAAAAGCACTAAAACAGATGCAAAGTCGTCATTTGCTTTTTTAACACTATAGCGTGAAAGATTTAGTTTATGTTCAATGTAACTATTTCACTATATTTATATGCATATCACAACTCCATACTGTGTCACTTCAAACACATACAAGAAGATATAAATGGGAAATACTCCAAAATACTCCAAATGAACAACAAACAAAACCAGAAAAGAACAGAAAGCAATCAGTTCTTCCGGTTGACATTTAGATATTAAAAAACAAACAGAATTGAGACAAACATTCACTTTTAAAGACCATATTAAATTAAACACAGCATTCAGTCATTTTGACATCTATTCTTCTAGGGAGTCCGTCTTCACATTCCTGGCAAACATGATGTTGTTATGGCTAATGATAAGATAATTGGCTCGGGTTTGTGTTGGCCAAATACTGAACAAATAGAAACATCTAAGATTCGTGTAACATCAAACCCAATTTTAGGGAAAACTGAGGTTAATCTTGCTTTCCTTTTAATGTGTAGTTTTTCTCTGCAGAAAGGATAATGGGAGGAACAAGCTTTAGAATTAAACACATTAAGTCATCTTTATTGTGAGGCTGTTATTTCCAAGAGGCTGGATGAATTTTTGATGACTGGCATGGGAATAGTTCAAAAAAATTGGAAGTTATTTTCTTTAGTGTTCTCCCTACTCCCTTACATAGACAGGGACTCAGGTGCCTATCATTTACTTGGCAGGTAATGCTGGGAAACATGAATAAAGATTGGTTGAAATAAGACACGACAAGAGGAGAAAAGCCAGGCAAAGAAATTTATTACATGGTTACGATAACAATTGAAGTTCTGGTCATGTCCGAAACACTTAGCCATGTCTCAGAGGATCCATTTAGCATAGAGGCTAGGAGTTCATCTACAAAATCATCTATCAGTCAAGACTCACTCTGAGGATGTGAAGTCTAGCATTTGTTTTCTAAGCTGGAAGATACCTCAGATAGAGGAGGAAAAAGTAAGAGCTATTTGCAGCGAATGGTACAGCAATGAATAGTACACCAATGAATGAATGGTACACCAATGAATGGTACACCAATGAATTTTACACCAATGAATGGTACACCAGTGAATTTTACACCAATGAATGGTACACAGATGAATGGTCCTTTAGTAAGGTTCTGTTCTGATGAGACTGAGAGGTACTTACCACAGACACATGGTCAAGGGAATATGAAGGATGTTGCAGGACTCTTCCTTAAATATTGTGGAAGAAATTGACTTCCAAAGTATTTAGGTTTGAATACAAAAAGAATCTCTGTGTATAGGGGCATTGGGACAAACAAAATGAAAAGCCACATAGTTAACTTCACAGATCTGACTGAGGTAATCTGAATGAATTTTAACAAATATATGTTAAAGACTGAAAAATCAGTCCATTTTTCTTCCCTAGGAAATATGAGTAACAGCAGGTGGAGACCATTTGTAATGGTGAGGCTATTTATATGTAATCTTTTAGCAAGTTCTAATCCTTTAAAATTACTATGTTGATCATATTTGCAGTATTTTTTTCCTTATTAAAAACATTGTAGGGGCTGGAGAGATGGCTCAGTGGTTAAGAGCACCAACTGCTCTTCCAGAAGACCCGGGTTTGATTCCCAGCACCCACATGGCAGCTAAGAACCGTTCTTTAACTTCAGTTCCAGGGGAATCTGACGCCCTCTTCTGACCTCCCTGGCATTGCACGACACAGGTGCACCAACCTACATACACACAGTATATTCATACACATAAATTAAAAAAAAAAAGATGTTTAAAAACACTTTAAATTCCTGTGTATTTTTATAGGTGCACTAGTTTGAGTATCTGATTTTATGAGCTACTAGTACGTCTCTTAAAAGTTTAAAATGTACAAAGCTGCCCAGGCATGGTGGCACATGCCTGTAATTCCAGCACTTTAGCTGCAGAGGTAGGCAGATCTCTGTGAGTTCAAGGCCACCCTGGTCTACATAGTGAGTTCCAGGACAGCTGGGGCTACAGGGAGACATTGTCTCAAAAAGACCCAAAAAAATTAAGTAAAATAAATAAACTGTGCAAAGCAAATTATAACAAATTTAGACCAATTGCATCTGTTTTCCTTATCAACCCTTTACTTCACCAACAGAAGCACAATCTTCTGAATGGACTCTGTAAATTTAAACAATATTTTGGCAACAGATTATCTAGCCATTTTGTCTCTGAGGCTGATTATTTTCATTCTTGCAGTAAACATAGCTGATTAACTCAAATTGAAAGCAAATTCCAGAAAAAAAAAAAACGAATCTAACTTCTGTAATCATAGCAGTAGTTTCAGCCTCCAGCACACCCATTTTTCTATGTCACCTAATGAAATAATGATAATATATGTTTATTTTTTTCTGTCCAGAACATGTCTACCTGCACAGAGAACTGTCTGCTCATTAACTTTTGAATTTTGTATACATTGTAAAATGTTGACTTCTTCATTTAATGGTTAAAATTCTAAGAGGAAATATTCAATTACTATTTCCAAACCACTTAATAAGAAAAATTGTTGACTCAGAGTTTAAGTATACCAAAGAGCAGCAGGAAATTTTCATTAACTAATCTGGTCTTTCTCAACTCTGACTTCACAGTAGCAAGTTCATTTTAAAAAATTGTGCAAAACAAGTGTTGGAACTTTAGCTATGTTCATGAGCATTATGTCTGAATATATATCTACTCAAACATATTTCACATCTTCTCCTGGTTTATTTCACGTTCAAGCAATAATTTATTCACAGAACTTGATAAAGACACTAAAACTAGGGAGTAATAGTGGGAAGTTGCTTAGAAATCAAAACATTTTAAAATAGCACAGCTGTTCTGATATGGCTATCATGCCAGCTATTTCTGATGACTAGATGATGGTAAGAAGCAAAAGATACCTTCACGGCAGCTATTTTGCTAACCATGTTTCAGCTATCATGGTATGCATTTATCTTTCAATGTGATGCACCCCATATGTACACACTGAAAAGATGCCAATCAGATGCGCATGTTCTTTGGAGGAAGGATATTTAATTAATGCAATTCTTGGTACTTATTGTACTAGGAAGCTGCACACAGTACAAATGTCCTTACTCAAAGAAATAAAGTATGCATTCATTATAGGATTGCTTGCATTCATTTCTAAAGCTTCTGAAGCTAATGGGGTGACTCATAATCTATCAGGAGAAGCCTGACTCCAATAAGTGTGATTGCTTAGTCAATTGTTCCTGAAACAGCCTTATTTGTTCAGGAGACACAGGGGAAGCAGTTAAGAACCTGGGCTGGAAATACTCATGATTATCCTCAACAAGCTGACCACTTTCTTCTATATCTGTATCTTTTATATAATATTCATTGTAATAGTATCTGTCAGGCAGTTGCTGGGAGGATTACATGAGTAATTTAAGAAATGTGCCTGGACTGTTATAACTATCCCCCAAATCATTAGCATTGACAAAAAACATTTGCATTGCTTATCTTTTATCCAGTGATGACTTCATGAGTAACTGTGCTTGTCTCTTGTTAACTTTGTGTAATTTAAGGGAAGTGTGGGAAAAGCTACCTTATCACCAACACCTCTTGCTTTTATAGATCAAACATAAAAATAATTTAAATTAGAGGACTGATCCTTAACAATTGAAAAAAAATCAATGAATTCTTTAATTAATTCATTTACTTAGAGTCTTCTAAAAGCATTACTTGATTAAAAGAGAACCAACAGATAAATGTAGCTAGGCCCAATATTTTCTATAAATATCTTCATATATTAATAATCTTTTATTACAATTGTTTACAAATTTTCTGTTTCTTGCTCAAATTTTCTAGTGTTAGGTCTATATTTTATTAAAGATTAGATTTATATTTTAGTTGTCTTTAAGCATTATATAATACCTTATATATATACTTATGTAAGTATATTGACTAAAATATGAAACAAACTGTATATGAAAAAGAAAATGTAGCAGGGAAATACAAAACAGTAAGACAAAGGTGCAACAGAAAGGGCAAAACATTAAGCTTAATGAGATGAAAAAACTCAGTAGAAAAACTATTCAAAAGGCCTGTGGATTCTGGAAAACTGACTGGTAGGTAACAGAAAAGATTTGCCAGCTCAGAAACTTTCCAATTTAGGAGATTTAATTTAATGTCATATTTTTTTTTTTTTACAGGAATCAGTGTAGTGCTTTTTACAAACATCTACAACTATGATGTCTGGCTGTATTTTTTTTCTCAAAAATTCAGTATTTAATATGATGAAGCTGTTCCGAAAGTAGTGACAGAAGAAAAAGCTAGTGACTAGAGGCCATCTGTCTATTAGCAAAAATGCAGGATGATGGCCTTCTCACACTGTTTTCCAGATGGCAACACAGAACAACTGCTTTGTTGCTAAACACTTTGGATCTTAATTTAAGCTTAAGAGCACTCAGTGAATAGAAAATCCCTCATGTTCAACATGAGCTTTTTTCAAGTTCCTAAGGTCCAAACACATTTGAATCTCAAACTGCTTCCCACCTTATCATAACAGAATTTAGTCTGTCATCCTCTCCTAAAAGTGCTAGAAGTATCAATCTGACCTAAAAATTGGGTGGTCTTACTTCTTCTTACTGGGGAACAAGAAAGCAAATAATGAGGGATTCAATACAAAGTAGTTACTAAAGAATTAGCATTACAAACAAGATCCCCTCCCATGCAGAATTATAATCATAATTTGCCACTTAGTGGCAATCAAAGAGTTGTGCTCTACCAAGTTCCTTGATTTATAACAACTGAAGGTCATGAGTATGCAATAAACCACCCATGGTTAGTCCCAGAATTCAAATTTAACTTTTGTATTACATCTTGAATTAATAGGTTAATTAGTAATTGTGACTGCTTATTGGGTGTGACATGATTTTTAATTACTTGAGTCTATTTGTAATGCACAAATTAGAGAAATTAGCATTCCCATTTAACTTTTGTATTACATCTTGAATTAATAGGTTAATTAGTAATTGTGACTGCTTATTGGGTGTGACATGATTTTTAATTACTTGAGTCTATTTGTAATGCACAAATTAGAGAAATTAGCATTCCCATTGTTTCCAGAATTTGCTATTTCTTCTGAATCACTTGCTAGCTAGAAACACCAGATGAGTTGAAGAACTCTACTTCTGTGTTCTATGGAATTGTAACTTTGTATCTATAGGCAAACTTTTCACTATCTTTCTCTCTAAAGTCACTTCTCTTTAAAATGAAATGTGTAGGGGATGAAGAGTTGGCTCAGGAGTTAAGATCATTGGCTCTCTTGCAGAGAGCCTTCCTTAATTCCTAACACTAGCGTGGCAGCTAGCAACCAACTGTAACTCCAGTTCCAGGGGATCCCATGCCCTCTTTTAAACTCTACAGGTATTGTATGTAATGTGCTTAAATACATGCAGGTAGGGCACTCATACACAGAAAGTAAAAGAACTGAATGTACAGTTTGAAACAATTACAAATATGATTTAAGTATTAAGAAGAGATATTGATAAATGAATAAAAAGATATTAATGCTCTTGAGATCATGAGAAAAACAAAATTTAAATTAATTTTGGCTGTCAAGAAATGCACAATCAGGGCTGGAGAGATGGCTCAGCAGTTAAGAGCACTGACTGCTCTTGCAGAGGACCCGGGTTCAATTCCCAGCACCCACATGGCAGCTAAGAACCATCTTTAACTCCAATTCCAGGGGAATCTGACACCCTCTTCTGACCTCCGCAGCACTGAACGACATTGGTGCACCAACCTACATGCAAATAGTACATTCAAACATAAAAAAAAAAAAAAAGAAATGCACAATCTTGGCAGAGGAACAAGTAGATTAGATGGTCTAGCGGTTAAGAGCACCGACCGCTTTTGCAGAGGACCCAGGTTCGATCCCCAGCACCCACATGGCAGCTGAGAACCATCTGTAAATCCAATTCCAGGAGAACTCCAGTTCCAGGCGAATCCGACACCCTCTTCTGGACTCCGAGGCGTTTCACGACACGTGCGCACAAACCTGCATACAGACAGTACATTCATACTCATAAATGAATAAAATAAAATAAAAATAAAAATAATTAAAAAATTGTTCAATTTCAAATAACTGAAAGTAGAAGGTATAGTTTAAAGTTAATCTAATTTGTTTACTACCACTAAACCATACTATATGACAGTTAAATTTACTAAAACATCATTGACACAGTAGTAGATTATATGATGGGGTGAAAAGAGGCAAAACAGAATAAATGAAAATGCCCAATTTTAAGGGCTGGGTATGGTGGCACTCACCTTTATTTCCAGCACTTGGGAGGGAAAGGCAGGCAGATCTCTGTGAGATCAAGGCCACAGTGGTCTATTTGGTTGGTTCCAGGCCAACTGGGGCTACAAAAAGACACTTTCTTGACAAATAAATAACACAATTTCATGAATTCAGATTTACTCTTGGTGGTGGTTGAATGAAATCATTGTTGGCCTGCTTGTTCCTTAATACCAGTTACCTGAACATATTTGGGGAGTAGAGAAGAAGACCTTGTTGGAAAGTTAAAATGCCTTGATCTGCCTTTCCTCTCTCCCATCTTTATAACTGCTTTTACCAAATATGTATTGATCATTACACTCCAGGAGAGCCCCTCCATCTGTAGGTTCAACACAAAACTTGGGTTTTATGAACCTGATGCTCTCGTTGACATTGACAATATCCATAGCAGAGCATTTCTTCCAGTGTTCGTTCTTTGTTAAATGTAGAACTGCTGTATGACCACAAGTTATTCTTCACATATAAGAACACTGAATATATAACTCCACTGAGTCAAATCAGTGCTGCCTTACCAGTGTAGGTGTGGTGGGATCCACTAAAGTATGAGCAACCTACTGATAGCCACTCTCCCAAAGAAAAGGGCTTCTCCTTTTAGGCTGCCATTAATTATCAATTGATCCTCAGCTAGGATGTGGACTCTGGAGTCCCTTCTCCATCTATGCACAGAACTTCATTCTGTGTTGTGAGGACCTGGGGTGGGGGGAAGGGAAAATAGTGGTGGGGTAGAAATTTTCAAAGAATTTCATTGTTTCAAAAAAGAACAGATTTTGGGTTCCTTGGCAGCTCCAAATACTTATAGAGACTTTATTAGGAATCATATCTACAGAGATGAATGTGTTTTTATAGCTTTTCTGAAACAGTTTTAAAATGTTTCTTTCATAGTAGTCTCTATCTAGGTAGATGACTGCAAATGGAAATCCATTCATCAGATTCTTATTACTGAATACTGTGTCCCCTGAAAGTACCAGCAATGACTACTGACTCTCTTATCCTAAATGGCATAAAGAGGAGAAAGGATCCTTAAACATGGACTTAGGCATGGTGGACTGCCAGGCAATCAATACAAAATTGGAAGTGATCAGCTATGCCCATGCTGGTGTTTGAAGCTATGCATCTTCTTAATGCTTGTACTGTGTCTTCCTTTATCTTATCATTTTTGGAATTCTCAATTTCATGTATTAACTATTATAAAGTATTTTATTTGTGTTATGTTTTCCAGTACGTGTTATTTCCTACTTACATACAAAACTTACCTCCTTGAAAGTACTGTACGAAAAGAGAACATATGCTGGATACAAAGTTGAAACCACTTGCATCAAAGCCATAGTCTGTAATTTACTTGCTCCTTGCTATAAGAGTTCTAAACTCAAAGCTTAAGGCTTTCTTCACACTATAGTCAATGGGATTCCCACTTCATATTTTTTTTAGAATTAAATAAGGAAAAGGCCTCCAAAAATAAAAACTTAAAAGTCTTTAAATAAAATGATGCTTGAATTTTAGCTTAAAGCCTATGTAAATAATATGCAAATTCTCTTTTTAATTGTCTTTTAATTTCATAATTTTGGAAATTAAAAGTTGAATGGTAATAAGAGTTATATCTCAGTTTAAATTTTTCTTCATATTGACTCTATACAGTCAAGAACACTTAGGATCTCATATGAAGTAGTTGCAAATGACATTTCAAAAAAATTCCAGTTATGGTATTTACCACAATTTACTGCCCAATTCATTGGTTACAGATGGCACATGGAACAAATTTGAAAAAATAAAAACATGTTAAAAGGGTATACAATAGAAAACAACAAAAAGCAAATTAAGCATCCCTCCCACCCAGAACTGAAGATTACTTATGTAGAAAAGCTGGCTACTAGTTGTTATTTGACATATTGAGATATTCTGTACAGTGAAGTAACTTGAGTCTTGTTTAAGACAATCTTGCAAAGTCTTTTAATGCTGAGATATGTTGATACAGAAAAATTGAAATAATTTAAATTATATATACAAATTTACCAATTTTGAACTTTGCTTTGTTTTATCAATTTATTTAATTCAAATGTTAAACAAATAGAATAGAAATGCATACATTTAGAAGTTCTGTGTTGAAAATGACACCTTCAGAAGTCTTAAAAGTGATGCTGTTTTAACACAATGCTATATGATATGAGTTCACTTCTTACTCAAAAATTATTGGCTATGATGAGAATATGATCTCAGCTCTGCCTATGACTGACATTGGAATATAGTATTTGTATGTTTTGCCTATTTATTCAGACAAATATGCTATGCTATATAGCTGCCCATATATGTGAATTCAACTGAAGATTCGAGACAGTGCAAGGAATTTATATATACTTCAAAGCAGTTCATAATTACAGAAATTTATTACAAATATTGCATTAAAATGAGATGAAAGCCTTACTGTAATTAAAATAGGTAAAAATGGAATAATTAGTATTCTCTAAGATACATGGATAATGGTTAAGCCAATAAATTTTAAATAAAATTTTAGCAATCTTAATATATGTCCCTTATGCCTTCGAATTATCTTAATTGTTCCTAGCAATCATAGTACTTAAGTCATATTGGTCATATTTGGATCCTCTCCCATACCCGCACCCCCTTTCTACCCCCTCCTCCAGCAAATTTCTTCACTTGGGTTTGTGGCTCCAAATGTTCCTTGATGTGGGTTGATTCATTTGAACCTGCTCAATTTGTTAAATTTCTCATCCTTTTTTAGTTTTTTTTTTCATTTTTTGGTATTTTTGAGGCAGGGTCTCCCTTTTAATACCAGCTGTCCTGGAGCTCGCTCTGTAGACCAGGCTGGCCTTGAACTCACAGAGATCCACCCACCTCTACCTCCCGAGTGCCGGGATTAAAGGCGCGCACCACCATGCCCGGCTTAAATTTCTCATCCTTACATGAGACTGAGTCTCCCATTTGCACCAGCCATCAGTTGCCAGTAATTCCTCATATAATGTTGGAGTTTCTTACCCACTTCCCACTATGTTCTATTTTGTCTGGTTTGAGATTACGTGAGATTTTTTCCATACTGTCATCTCTGCTCTGAGTTTACATGAGTAACCTATCATGTTTACGGAAAACTGTTTTCCTCTGGTTATCTTCCTCTTCTGGCTCTTATAACCACAAAAATGGATAAATACAATAAAGGCTTAGAGTCAAAGTTTAGTGGTAGAGCACAAGTATGAAATTCTGGGTTTGATCCCAATCACATAATACAATCAAATAAACAAGGAAATTCAATAATTACTGAATTTATGAAATGAATCTGTATCAGGTAATGAATGATCCTGTGATCTTATTTATTCCAGCTTGGTTTAGTCAGCTTAATAAATAGTGCTGTGCTATTAATATAATGGAGTCCTACAATTATAATGTTGATATAATACATGCTATTTATGTCATAGAGTGCAGTACATATTAAAATAGCAGTAAAGTATGATGTTTAAAATGCCTGTCATGGTATATGCCTTTAATCCCACTTCTAGGGAGGTAGAAGTAGGGGCAGAGCTCTGTGAAATCAAGGCCTACCTGGTATTCATGTGGGCTGAGACTAGGGAGACCCTATCAAAAACTCCTTAAGATAAATATGTTTCCTTAATTTTAATTTTTCCACTGAAATATTTAACATGCTAAATAATCATCAAATAATCACAATGTCTATTGTGATATAATCTTAATGTAACATTAATATTTATTGTCTCAGTATCTAAGTACTATTTTATTTGTTTTTTATAATACTTTTATTGATGTTTTGTGTATTTCAGACATCATTTCTCAGTTCAGTTTAGACATATTCCCCTTTCCCTTCTCCCCACCCCATCCCAGATCATGCACTCTTCCTTAATTGTCCTGCATCTTTCTTTCAGTCTTTTTTTGTGTTTAGGAACTCACATTTTCTTACTTTAATTTTACATTACTCTAAAATATGAATACATACTTACCACTCATATACAGTAATTACAGAGTCTGAAAGTAAGTGGTGAATCAATTCTAGGGGCCGTTAAGAGATTTACATTATAACAACATAGTTGCTTTCAGATAAACAGAAATATAACAATAATATTGTTTAGCTTGCCTTTCATCTGGGGATTTGGTGTTAGCATCCACAAATGAGGGAGACCATTTGCAGGTAGTTTTTCTGGGACCGTGTTACTTCACTTAGCATAATGGCTTCGAGTTCCCTCCATTTGCCTTCAGAGTTCATGATGTCATCCTTCTTTACCACTAAGTAGTACTCCATTGTGTAGATGTTATTTTAAAATAGTCACATTAAAATATATGTGGTATGTTTGAATATATACATCAGTAGATTACTTTTGGAGTAAAAACTAGAGCAAGTAGATCATATTCTTTTAAATTAGTTATATTAATATAAATATTTAGAGGTATAGTATTAAAATTATCATTCATATTATTTTAAATTTAATAATTCATTTGTTCCTTGTAAGGTGGCATACAACTTTAGTCTTTACACTGGGAAGATGGAGGCAAGCAGGTCTCTGTGAGATTGAGACCAAACTGGTCTACATAGTGAGCTCTTGTCTAGTTGAAGCTGCAGGAGATTTCGTCTAAAAATAAACATACAAACAAAAATTCATTTACATCTATCTTGAGCATCTATATACACATATGATGGTTTAAAGAAAGCTTTAAAAGTTTTGTCAAGAAATCAAAATATGAATTTCAGATAGTACACCAAACTGATATTTGGTGCAGTCTGGCTTTAAATGGTTGGTTCAAGATTTAATAGGGAGAAAAATGAAAAGCCAAGTCCATAAACACAAAAGCCACTGGGAAGCAGTGCATCTTGTTCACTAATATATTATTTCTTTTTTCCTTGTCTTAGAGATCATTCGGGACTCACTACAGAGTCATTTGCAGACTCTTCTTTCCTGTGTTTATATGAAGATTTCAGTCATATCAGGCAGTCTTACAAAATCAGCAAAAATGTCCCAAAGCATAATTTGCAAATGTGTGTGATGCTTTGTCAAGTCTCCTTAGGTAGGAGTGTCTGGGGGATGCAGCTCATCCCTTCCTTTGATTGATAATTGTAGTGACATTAACCACATTGCATGAGATTGTAGACATCTATAGAGATTGTGAAGTCCAAAAAAATAATGGTTGTTATTTTCTAACATCTTATAATAAAAAGCTGTATTTTTAGTATCAATTTGTTAAATTCCCATAGAAATTAGCACTCAAAAGTATGTTGCTTTTAAAAGTACTACCTTAGAAACATATTTAAAAATAATAAGAAAAAGGAAATTAAAAATTTCAATGTGTATATACAACTTAGACTCCGTGAATTTTCTTTGAAAACTGAACATTGCTTTTCTTTTTTAATTTATTTATTTATACATTTTTTTTTATCAAATCTAGACCCATGTTCCCTCCACCCCTCCAGAGCTCATACATTCTGCCAAACATGCTACTCATATGTTTCTTAGTCTTTCTCAATATTCTCCATGGGGAAGTTGACTGTTTTGAGCAGAAGTTCACTGTTTCACTTCTTTGATGAAGTCCTTCCTGTTGTTGTTGTTGTTGTTGTTTGTTGTTATTGTTGTCGTTTCCAATATACATCACTCCCAAATGCTTGGGCAAAAGCTCAAGGGACCATGCACAGGAAATACTTACAACTGGGTAATTGGCACTAGCATCCACAGATGAGGGCTACCATTCGTCGCTTCTTTTCTGGGACCTGTGTTACTTCACATAGCATGATGTCTTCCAGTTCCAACCATTTCCTGCCAAAGCTTATGAGTCCATTTTTTCTTTACTGCTGCATAGAACTCCATTGTGTAGATGTACCACATTTTCTCTATCCATTCGTCAGTTGAGGGGCATTTAGGTTGGTTCCAGCTCTTTGCTATTGTGAAGAGAGCTGAAATAAACATGGCCGTGCATGTATCTCTGTGGTGGGGTGAGTCTTGGGGGTACATGCCCAGGAGTGTTATGGCTGGGTCGGGTGGCAAGTTCATTCCAAGTCTTCCAAGATGAACATTGCTTTTCACGTGTTATTAATGACATTCTTCTTTAATGGGATATTATTGAAGGAGGATGTGCTCCAAATTAAAATTAAAATAATCAAAATCATCTGAGGGTCTGATAACACACTTTAACAACAACTGGGATTTAGTTCATTCAGTATAGATAAATTTGTGAATGTAGTTAGAACAATCTTCCAACCACCATCTTTTGAGTATGCTAAATACATTCTCTCTGGAGAGAGAATGTTTATTAGGAATGTTGCTCAGTGCAGGTGTGATTGACTAATATTCATGAGGCCATGGGCTTCATCCCCAGTATCAAAGAAAAAAATGATATTTGTATGTCCTTCTGTTTAGATGAATAGACAATTTAATAATCTTATTAGCACTCTTCATCGATTTGGTTACAATGTATTTAAAGAGAGACAAGATGAGAAAGATAAAGAGAGAGGCAGGCAGAAAATATGCCATGTCAAAAATCAGAAATATGAGCAGTCAAATCATTTAAACAAGGATTCTTGTCAGTCTCACAGCAATCTTCTAAACAGTGGAACAGACAGGTTTATTTTTAACCAGCTTAACCTAGACTTTTTATTACTTATGTTTATTTATTTTTTTATTTATTATTTTTTTATTTATACATATATTTTTTATCAAATCTAGACCCATGTCCCTTCAATCCCCCCACCCCTCCAGAGCTCATGCATTCTGCCAAATATGCTATTCATCTCTTTCTCAGTCTTTCTCAATATTCTCCATGGGGTAGTTGACTGTTTTGAGCAGAAGTTCACTGTTTCAGTCAGTTCTTTGATGAAGCTCTTTCTGTTGTTATTGTTGTTGTTTCCAATATGCATTACTCCCAACTGCTTTGGACAAAAGCTCAAGGGGCCATGCACAGGAAATTCTTACAACTGGGTAACTGGCACTAGCATCCACAGATGAGGGATACTATTCTTCATTTTTTTTTTTTTTCTGGGAATGTTACTTCACACAGCATGATGCCCTCTAGCTCCAGGCATTTTCCTGCAAAGCTCATGATGTCGTCTTTCTTTTTTTTTTTTAAATCTTTAAAACAATTCTCTATTTTATTTTAGAGTATATACTAAAACTTTGTGAAGGGCAGTATAATTATTCTTTTTCTTACATTTCCACAAATATTGTTCTGATTTATTTTATTATTTTAATTGGCTGTCAGTTGATTTAGTTGAATTCCAACTCCAAACCTCCTTATTCCCCCTCCTATGTGTGGGTAACTGCTGAAACTTCTTTTATATTTTATTCTTAGTGAGGTACTTTGAGTTAACTCTGTTGATACATAATTCAAGAAATACAATATTTTAGAGCTTATGAACAAAATATTGAGCTCTTTCTCTGTGTCTCTCTTCTTCCTTTACATATTTACCAATTCCCAGCTGCTTTCTTGTCCTCAGACTCTGTCCTCTGATTCCTCAACAAAATTTGTCACTGTGCTTTCTGAGCTCTGGCTGTCCCTGTAAGGAACTGAGAAGAATGAAATTAAACCCCTACCTCTCACTTTGTACAAAGGTCAACTCAGATGGACAAAGACCTCACCGTGAAACTCCAAACTCTGGAGGTGATGAAAGAAACTTGGCAGCAGAATAAAAGACATAGTGTAGGAAAAGACTTCCTAAATCAGACAGCAGCTGCCACAAGAAATAAGATCATCGACAATTGACAAATGGGACCCATTCATAAACACAAAAGCTTCTGTACATCAAAGGAAACAATAAAGGAAGTGAGGAGAAGAACCACAGAGTGGGAGGAAACCTTCACACAGCAGATACATCTGACAAAGCATTATTTAATTCCAAGTATACAAGCTACTCAAAAACAAAGAACAAAGAAAACAAATGAATCACTCAAAAGATGGAGCAAAGATCGAATAGAGACTATCAGAAGAGAGGAATTAGAATGGCCGGAGAAACATCTTAAGACTGTTCAACCATCTCTGATACACAACAGGGAATTTATTCTTCTACAAGTTGATTCAGTTTTGCCATCACCACTTGCTGAAGATTGTCTTGTCCATTGGTCTTCTTTGGGCCTCTTGTAAATATGAATGCTGAAATTGTATGTGCTTCAGATTTGAATCTCTCAGATCTTTGTTCTATGGTCAAGTGGTCTGTTTTTGCGCAGTATCAGCTGTTTGTTTAGAACTAATAGCCGTAGTATAAGTTTGAAGTCTGGTATAGAGTCACCACCCACCCCCCACCCCGCACACATCCACACCAAGCTCCCCCACCCTCCAGTGTACTCTTTTGACATCGGGTTGCTTGAGCTATTCAGGGTTTCATTTGTTTTTCCAAATGAATTTAAGCATTTTTTTTTCCAAGCCCATGTGAAGAAAATTATTGGGGATCTTTGAATTGGCCATTCACTCCGAGCGTTTAATCTTATACAAGAGTTTTGCGTAGAACGGACATATTTACAATCGTTGTTTTGAACTCTTCCCAATAACATGAGCCCATGGGCAGGTTTTTCCCATTTCCTAGATAGCTCCTTCTCAATCTTTTCTTTCTTTAAAGTTTAACGGATTTTTGTTAAAGAGATCTTTGGTGTTTTGGTTAGGTTTGGTTCCTAGGTATTTTTATGAATTGTTTTGAGCTATTTGTGGTGGGAAGGTGTCTTGCCAATTTTCTCCAGCTGCTTGTTCTTGTTGTAAATAAAAGGCCATTGATATTTTTTTTTTAGCTAATTTGTATCCTGCCACTTTGTGAAGCTGTTAATCGTCTTCCGAGGAGTTTTCTGGTGGAGTTTTTTAGCATCCCTTAAAAGTAAACAATATATCATCAGCAAATAGGGATAGCTTGATTCCTCTTTTCCAATTCTAGTACAACTCCCTAATTCCTTTTCTTGTCTTAATGCTCTAGAAAAGCATAGTAGTTTTCAAGCACTATTATTGACCAGTGGAGTGGGACAGGGGTAGCCTTGTCAAGTTTCTACCTTTAAAGTCGTTTCCCCATTTAGGATAATAATGGCTGTGGGTTTCCTACATATGGCTTTTGAATCTACATTGAGGAATGATCTCCAATCCAATTCCCTTCTAGGACTTTAAGCATGAAGGATTGCCTTAGAAATTTGTCAAAGGCTTTTTCCAGCATCAATTGAGAATGATGGTTTGGTTTTTATCTTTTATTCCTTTTATGTGTTTGATGTGTTTATTGATTTCGGTATGTTGAACCTCCTGTTATATCTGGTATGAATCCGACTTGGTCGTGGTGGGTGATTTTCTTGATGTGGGTCTGTATGCTTTGCAGTATATCCTGTTTAGAATTTTGGCATGCGTGTGTGTTCAATTAGGGAGATGGGTCTATAATCTCTTCACCTTTTTAGTTGTATCTTTGCCTGGTTTTTGAGTAATAGAGTGATGCTTGCTTCATAGAAAGGAATTTGGGAGAATCCCCACTGTTATAGCCTTTAAACAGTTTTTCAAGTATAATGGCTTGTAGGTCTTTTTGAAATGTTTTTTTTTTTTTTTTATAGAATTCTGCTGTGACCTGGGTTTTTTTTAGTTGGGAGGTTTTTATTACTAATCTTCCATTCCTTCATGTGTCATGGGTCTGATTAGGCTGTGGATCTCTTCTTTTTTAAGCTTTGATGATTCCCCAGATTCCAGATATTCATTGTTATCCATTTCTCTAGGGTTTCAAACTCTGGGTAGAGTAAGATTTTAAGTATTCTCCTGTTTTTTCTTTTTAATTGAAAAGTACTGGATGGATGTTCCTTTCTGTTCTGTATTTCTTACTTTTCTCATGGATTGTATTGGTTTGGGTTTTGTTCTTTCTTTCTTTTTTGGGTTTTACCTGGGCTAGAGGTCCTGTCCATCTTGTTTATTTCTTCAAAGAACCAACTTTTTGGATTCATGATTTTTTTTTTTTTCTTTTTTTGTTATTGTTTCCTTTGATTTCGTATTCATTGATTTCTGCCTCTGATTTTTGTTAATTTCCTTTGTTTTTGTTGCGTTTAGGGTCACTGTTGTTTGCCATCTCAATGTGCTTTTTAAAGCTGTAGTGGTTAGAATCTATATACACTTTATGCTCTTTCATGGTTTTTGCTAAATGTAGAAGACACCCAGGGGGCTATAAATTTCCCCTGGTTACTGCTTTTTAAGTGGTACCATAGGTATTGGTTCCGTGTTGTAAAATTGTCATTGTCATTCAAGTCCAGCATCTTGTTTAATTTCTTTCTTTTATCTCTTCCTTGAATCATTACATTATTCAGAGTGTGTTGTTTAGTCCCATGTTCTTGTAGGCAGTTGGGCTTATCCTGGTGTTGTGTTGAGCTTATGACTGTGGTCTGATAGAATGAATGAAATTGTTTCAATCATTTTGTATTTACTGAGCTGGAGCCCGTTCTTCTGTGTCCCAGTATGTGGTCGAGATTTTGGAGAATGTTTGTGGGGTTCTGAGTAGAAGTGTATATTCTCCATGGTTTTAGGAGTGGAATTTGGTAGGAGTTATATGAGTCCATTCGTGGTTTATATACCGTAAGTTCATTCAGAACTCTTCTCTGTCTTTATTCTTTGTCCTGTGACCTATCCAAAGGATTCAGTGGCCCTGGTATTGAAATCCCCTACTGAGAGTGATACCCTAAAAACGGAGGTTAGTGTGTGACTTGTGGCCCTAGAGAATTGTCTTTATAAGTTGTGCAATACCCCGAGAAATTGGGAGCATGATATTATTCCCATAATTGTAATGTCTTTTTGGTTGATTGTTCCTTTAATAAAAAGTGGATCTGGCTTTCTTTGTCTCTCTGATTTTTTTTTACTTCGACCAATCATTTTTGTCCTCGATATTAAAATAGCAAACACCTGTTTTCTTTTGAGTAGTCCCATTTGCTTGAATAATTTTTTTCCATTCCTTTTTCACTTAAATGTGGTGGCTGTCCTTGAAGGTAAGATGTGGTTATTGTAGACAGCCATCAATGGATTTGTTTCCTAATCCAGTCTCAGTCTATGTCTTTTGATTGGGAATTATTCCATTATATTTAAGGTTATGACTGGAATAGGTTGTGTTGCTTCCTTTTTGCCCTTATTATCCCATTTGCCATTGGGTTTCAGTTTTCTCTATCTCTGCAATTATGCTTTTATTGATTTCTCTTTCTAGGTGCCTGGGGTTGGTTGCTCCTTTCTTCTGTACTTTGAATTGCTTCAAGTATTCTCTGAAGGGTTGGTTTTCCAGACATGTATTCTTTCAACTTGTTTATGTCATGGAAGGTTTTTCTATCTCCTTCAACTATAATTGACATTTTTGCTGGGTATAATAACCTGGGTTGGCATCTATTGTCCCTTAACACTCAGAATGCTTTGCTCTAGGTTCTTCTTGCTTTCATAGTTTGCATTGAGAAGTCAGTTGTAATTCTGATAGGTTTCCCCTTATAGCTCACTTGTTTTTCTCTTGTGGCTTTAAGGATTTTGTCTTTGTTTTGGGTGTCTAGCATTTTAATTATGATGTGGCATGGAGAGTTTCTTTTCTGACCTTGTCTGTTTGGAGTTCTATGTGCTTCTTGTATGTGTATTGATTTGTCCTTTTTTAGTTTGGGGACGTTTTCATCTATTATTCTGTTGAAGATCTGATCAATACCATTCTCTTGGGATTCTTCTCTTTCCTCTAGTCCTATTATATGGAGGTTTGATATTTTCATAGTGTCCCACAGTTCCTGGTTGTTCCACTTTTGTGTATTTTTAAATTTTTCATAATATTTCCTTGAGGTTTTTAGTTGTTCTGTGTTAACTTCCAGGTCTGATATTCTTTGTTCTGCTTCCTCCATTCTGCTTCTGAGCCTTTTTCCACTCCTTTCCTCTGGATTGGATGAGTGTTTTATTTCCTTTTTCATTTCCTTTTCTGATTTCTTTAGTATTTCTACTTCTTTTTGGAGCTTCTCAATCTCTTGTAGCTCTTTTCTTTGCTGGTTGGTTTCCTTATCTTTTTCAGCATGGGATCATTTCAGTGTTTCTACTTCCTTCCAGAGTTTGTTGTTCTCTCTCTCTAGGTCCTTCTTGAGTTCTTCATTCTCTTTTCTTAGTTCTTTGATTTGTTCTTTATAATCTTGTAGTTCTTTAAATATGTTCCCAATTGTGTTCCTGATATCTGTCTCCTGGGACATCCCCAGAGGGATTGCACTGCAGGAGTCTTCCATAAGGTTGTAGAGCTTGGTGCGGATTATCCTGCTCCTTTCCTGTATTGTATCTTCTTCGTGTTCCTGGTATATGGGCTTCTCCTTGCCTGTATTCCAATGTGAGTCCTAAATGCCTCTTCACTGTGTTGAAGGCTTGCTTTGCTTGCCTCCTTCAGATGCCTTCATAACCCCAGTTGGGGGAGGTACAGAAGAATATGAATTATCCAACCGTGGATCTAATTTTGTGAGGGTTTTCATCTCTGTTTCTTCTAAACTATTGTTTATGTCTTTTTCTGAATTCTCACAAAGACATTAGTGAAAGAGAATCTCCCAAGCTATCTTGAGTGTATAATTATTAGCTGTAGTTATTTCTAATAAATTCAGTTTTATTTCCAGATTATACATTCTTAATTATTTAAATCTATCTTCAAAAATATTTTTCCAATCCTTTGATAATGATTCTAATTACAATATTATAACCTTTTTATAATCCACTTTAACTTTCTTAATGTCCAATAACCTGTCAACTTTCATCCATGTTTTGTCCTTAGAGAATAGAGTTTGTGTCTTAAGAATCACTTTTTCCTGTCTTGTGAATCACTTTTTCCTAGATAAATGCAGATTATTTGAGCTTAAGTGATGTTGAGCATATGCTAGATAAAGGAATAAACAGTCACCCATTTTCTATTAGAATTCCAGATTTTGCCAACCTATCATGCTTTTTGGATACCCTACTCTGTATTGGTCTAATGACATGGGGAATTATGCTATTTTCTCCAGTCTGGACAAGGTGTGGAGGAGCTATGGCACTTGGGGCAGATGTGGACCCTGCCTGCTTTCACGAATGGAGTTTTATTGAAAATCTACCTCAACCATTGTTTAAGACATTCTCCATGGCTTTTTCATACTCTAATGGCAGATGGAGCAGCAGTGACAGAAAGATATACAGCACCCAGAGTCTGAAGCATTTGTTCTCTGACCCTGTTCAGAGAAATGTTTCCCAAATATAGGTACACATTCTTTCAGGATCTACAATCTATTATTTATATATTTAGCAACATTTTTTCTCTATAAATGTGGAGCTTTTTTGATATGTTTCTTTCAGTAAATAACTTTTTCAAATGGCGTACAGTATAACCTTATGCATAAACCAAAACAATATGTCATTCTAAAAGAAAATAAAAATCTCTCACAGATAATTTATGAAAAGTGCAGATGTTTCTTTCAAACAATTCACAGAGTGCTTAAATATAATTATTTCAACTTACTTTAACAACAAACAAATACATCAATTGCTTAATTTTTTGCAATGGCTTATCATATATTATCTCATTTCTCACCCCCAAATCCAGTAAAAAATATTAGTAGTAATTTGATACAAAACCCAAAAGGTACAGAGTAACTATACTGATTAATGCTGTCACCAAAGCACAAGATCATCCACTGTGGGAAAATCTAGTTAAGATGAGCATTCTTTTTTTTTTTTTTTTTCTTATTTCAAATGGAAGACTCAGGCACACTCAAACAAAACCTAAGTCCAGCAAGTAGCTCAAGGCTGGACACCTTGGACTCACTCACAATCTTCTGGGCTCCAAAGGGTTTCAGCAGCTCCCCTTCTCTGACTCTACCATCTGTGGCACACACAGCTCATCTTGCAGGCCCATGCTGACTCCATTCCACACCTGCTGCTGCTCTTGGTGGTCGTCCCATGGTCCTGGCATCTCCAAATATCTGGGGTCCCAGCCACAAAGAGTGTCAATAGTCAAGGTGAGAGCACTGGTGGGGAAAGGGTGGAACCCTGAAAATTGGGATGGAGATGTATGGGAGAACCACGATGACAAGGATTTTGAAACCTCGGATTCTGAGGGTTTTCGTTTATCTGAGGAATTAATCTCCCCACCTTCAGTAGAGAATCTATACCCCCCAGATCCCTCCTCCCCACCCCTGCCTGAGGAAACTAATCCCCCCCCCCAGTGTGCCCACTGCATTTTAAAGCCTCAAAATGCAACTTTCCTCTAAAGAGCTATCCTTTTTATGAGCTATGATACAAGCAGCTATAGAATTTAAACTTTGGGCCTGGGCTGAGAATGTTGCTCAGTGGTAGAGTGCTTGCCTACCATATAAACATGTGCTAATTTGATCCCTACAAAAATGAGCTGGGTCTGAGCTGGGTGAAGACTTAAAAAGATGTATCCAAACCTTCAAAGGACTAGAAAACATTCATAGGTGAATTTAGATTTCCTTTGGGGGTCATATGACCCAGGGTAACCTAACAGGTACATATATTGTACATGTATTGGTTGGAATCTCAAGTGTTAAATCCTCATGATAGAAACTGGCTGGGGGGAACAGAGACCCCTGGGAAGTGAGGCATGCAGACTTTAGCCTGGGTTGCATAGAGGCGGCTGCTGGGCCACACCAGAGAGCTGGGGCGCAGGGTAACAGCGCGCGGGCAAAACACCCCCCCACCCTGCCAACTGGAACTCCAGAGGGAGGTTCCAATAAGTCCTACAACCAACCCAGAAGAACTGGCTGGCAGCAAATGATGTACAGTACTCAGAAGGTGTCATTTGGGCTGTTACCCACCCAGTTCTTGTGGAACAGAAAGGGAAGAATGAACTATACCTTCCAATATATAACTAAAATTGAAATCCTGAAACCTAAGCAAGTCAACACTCCATAAATGAGGAGACTCCAAGGAAGGCACCTGAAGGAATCAAGGAAAGCAATCCTCCAACATGGTGAAGAGGCACTAGAGATTCTCACCAGAATACAGGCAAAAAGTAAATGACATGCCAAAAGCACAATGAAAAAACGATATGGGAAAACTCCAGAGTAAACCCACACCAAACTCTACAGAGCCTGTGGAGGACCCCTACAATAGGATCTCTGCAGAGATAGCTCAGGATACAGATTGTAAATTAACAATCACAGATATATTCAAAGAAATCATAGAACGAAGAAGAGAGAATGAGAAACTCAGAAAGGACCTAGAGGGAGGTAATGAGAAACTCCGGAAGGAAGTGGAAACACTGAAAAGGACCCATACTGAAATGAAAATGGAAACCAACAAGCGAAACAAGGAGCTACAAGAAAAGATTGAGAAGCTCCAAAAGGATGGGGAAATAATAAAGAAAACACAAGATGAAATGAAAAAGGAAATCGAACACTCACCCAATCAACAGGAAAGAATGGGAAAAAGCCTCAGAAGCAGAATAGAGGAAGCAGAAAAAAGAATATCAGACCTAGAAGATAACACAGAATAACTAAAAAGCTCAAGTAAAGATTACAAAAAGTTTAAAAATACATAAGAATGGAACAACCAGGAAATGTGGGACACAATGAAAAGATCAAACCTCCACATCATAGGGATAGAGGAAGGGGAAGAATCCCAAGAGAATGGTATTGATCAGATTGTCAACAGAATAATAGATGAAAATTTCCCCAAACTAAAAAAAGACAAACCCATACAAATACAAGATGCACATAGGACACCAAATAGACTGGACCAAAGAAGAAACTCCCCTCACCCTATCATAGTTAAAACATTAGATGCCCAAAACAAAGACAAAATTCTGAAAGCCACAAAATAAAAACAACAAATTACATGTAAGGGGAAATCTATCAGAATTACAGCTGACTTTTCAGTGCAAACTATGAAAGCAAGGAGAACATGGACCAAAGCATTCCCAGTGCTAAATGACTATCAATGCCAACCCAGGTTACTATACCCAGCAAAAATGTCAATTCTAGTTGAAGGAAAGAGAAAAATCTTCCATGATGTAAACAAGATGAAAGAATACATATTCAGAAAACCAACCCTTTAGAGAATACTTGAAGCAATTCAAAGGACAGAGGAGGAGAGCAACTACCCCCAGACACCTTGAAAGAGAAATTAATAAAAGCAGAACCGCAGAAGTAGAAACCTAGACTAAAAACGCAAATGGATAATAAGGTGAAAGGAAGCAACACACATCTCTCAATTATAACCTTAAATATTAATGGACTAAACTCCCCAATCAAAAGGCATAGACTGGGAAGATGGATTAGGAAACAGAATCTGTCTATATGCTGTGTACAAGAAACCCTTCTCAGCCTTAAGGATAGGCACCACCTTAAAGTGAAAGGATGGAAAAAAAATATCCCAAGCAAACGGTACCAAAAAGAAAGCAGGAGTTGCTATTTTAATATTAGACAAAATAGACTTCAGAGTAGAAGCAATTAGAAGAGACAAAGAGGGCCATTACATCCTTATCAAAGGGGAAAATTAACCATGAAGACTTCACAATCATGAATATATATGCACCAAACTCCGGTGCACCAATCTTTATAAACACAACTCTACAGGCCCTTAAGGCACAGATTAACCCCAGCCCACTCATAGTAGGGGACTTCAATATCCCACTCAGTCCTTTGGACAGATCAACTGGGCAGAGAATAAACAAAGAGACATCTGAACTGAACAATACAATACAGCAAATGGACCTCACAGACATCTTCCGAATATTCCACCCAAACACCAGAGAATATACTTTCTACTCAGCACCCCAGCAAACATTCTCCAAAGCTGATCACATACTTGGACACGGAAAAAACCTTGACTCAGAAAAAGCCTTTGACGAAATCCAGCATTCCTTCATGCTTGAAGTCCTAGAGAGAATTGGACTGGAGGGATCATTCCTCAATCTAATCAAAGCCATATACAAGAAACCCACAGCCAGCATCATCCTAAATGGAGAAAAGTTAGAAGGATTCCCCATAAAAGTAGGAACCCAGCAAGGCTGCCCCTTATCACCACTCCTCTTCAATATAGTGCTTGAAACATTGGCTAGGGCAATAAGGCAAGAAAAGGAAATCAAAAGAATACTAATTGGAAAAGAAGAAGTAAAACAATCCCTTTTTGCAGACGATATGATAGTTTACCTAAGGGATGCTAAAAACTCTACCAGAAAACTCTTAGAAATGATTAGGAGTTTTAGTAAAGTGGCAGGTTACAAAATTAACCTAGAAAAATCAGTAGCCTTTCTTTACACCAACAACAAGCAACTGAAGAAGGAATACAAGGAGACCTTTCCAATCACAATAGCCTCAAAAACAATAAAATACCTAGGAATAAACCTAACCAAAGACACCAAAGATCCCTACAAACTCTGTAACGTGAGCAAACTCAATAAACTTTTATATAGCTAATTATTCATCCTGTTGCTTTCTGTTTCCTTAGAGAACCTGACTAATACATGTTCTAAATATATTTTTATAATGTTAACACTATGAAATCAAGTAATAAGCACTGCCTCTGAGTTGGAATTGGCCCTTCCTTCTCAAGGTGCAGATTTATATTAATCAGCCAATGCCTAATTCAATTTCAACAAAGGTTATGGGTTAATCGTCTACTAGAAATAATTTAAAAAAATAATTGAACATCTTATTGGGCATACACTGCCACCTACTGGTTACACCCTTTCAACATCTAAAACAAAGCTGCAACAGGCTTTCATAGTATCAAATGTTAATAACGTTTTGTGTTTTGGAGATATTGGCTTAGAAAAAAAGTGCGGGAGAGAAGAGATTTCTGGATCAATTATTTTTCCATCCAGCTTAATGGTAAGCCCATCAGGCATAAGCAGTGCTTGTGATTAAGCAAAATGGCTGGGGAAAAATCAATCAAGATGCCAGCCTGGAAAGCTCCAGTATCGTGCCATCACTGGTACAGAGTCTGTGCTGGCGGAATTAGACTGAAGAATGCTGATCAAGCATCAGGTCTGCCACTAGTGTTTTGGACCAATATCTATCATATCACTAACCTGGCGAGCTAGTATAAGGTTAAAGTGGGTGTAGGCTGAAGACAAGGCCATCATCATCCAGTCTGACAATCCCTGA
This sequence comes from Rhizomys pruinosus, assembly GCA_009823505.1. NCBI lineage: Eukaryota > Metazoa > Chordata > Mammalia > Rodentia > Spalacidae > Rhizomys > Rhizomys pruinosus. The sequence continues at coordinate 1,776,207 of VZQC01012791.1, forward strand.
CAGAGGTCAGCAGTCTCTGGGCATGGGAGTATAGCAAGAAGACACGTGTCTGCTGTCCGGCTAAGGACCTGAGTTAGAAGTACCTCTCAGATGTGGGGTTACGAAAGTAACCAAATGACCTCTGAACCAAGGGGTCAGTTCCCCACAGTGACCACAGATGACCACTGTGCTCCCCTTCTGTCTTAGAGGATGTGCTGGTACCTGCTCATAGCAAGAGAAGATTCATCTTTCTAAGGAGTATGCAACTACATCTGGAGATACAAATATTATTAAAAATGTGTTGTGTGGGGTTGGAGAGATGGCCTATTGGTAAGAGCGACTGACCGCCTCTTACAGAGGACCCGGGTTTTCGATCCCAGCACCCACGATGGCTGTGGCCAGAGAACCGTCTGAAACTCCAATTCCAGGAGAACTCCAGTTCCATGGGATTCCAAGACCTCTTTTCTGACCTCCCGTGGCATTGCACGACACGGGTGCCACAGACTTGCATCCAGACAGTACATTCATTACACGCATAACAGAAAATAAATAAAATTTAACAATGAGTGTTGTTTGCATTTCTAGTTGTACTAGATTTCTAGGAAAAAAAATTTGGAATTAAATGTACACAAACGTTCTCTTATTTTTCTGTACAATATTACTTTGACATTTCTCTTTGCCCACAAAGATAATTATAGGCTCAATATGCGACCATTTAAATAAACTCACTGCGGACCATTATACTCTTGGTTTCTGTCTATAGGATTTTAATAATAACTGCCTTTTAAACATCTATAGGGTAATATACAAAATTTAAAATAAACGGGGAGATGGTGGAGTACTCCTTCTTGGAACAAATTAAAAACTCTGATTCCAAACTTTTTAATTAAATTTTTCAATTTTTTAAATCTTAAAAAATTAAAAATGGGAAAATATTTGCATGTTCCCACAGGTCAGAACATCAGCAACTTTAATGCCTGAAAAAAGGTATGGCTTCGGATTGTACAGGATGGGCCAAGAAATACCAGCAGAGAAGCTGGCCCATCTAGCATCAAGAGAAAAAAACCTCAGACTGCCTGAATCACAGAAACCAAGCAATCTTAAATTGTTATTCTAGAACAACTGATGTATAATATGTCCTATATTGAAGTTTACTTTCCAGTTGCTGCTAAGTTTTGATAAAAACAAAAAACAAAACAAACAAAACAAAACCTTTTTACCTTTCTTATAGAAAAATGAAGTTCATTTTCCAGGTGCTGCTAAGTTTTGATAAAAACAAATAACAAAAACAAAACAAAATATTGATGGTTAATGGAATTTTTCCTTAAATACAAAATAACAAACTGCTATGGTAACAATTTCTCATGGGCATATATAGCCAGTTTTACTTAACAATGTGGCATAATATCTGGTATAAAAGAACATTTTATTCTGAGCTAGATATTATTGGAAAACCTTTAAAGGCTTGATAGTTTAGCAAATGTGTTAATAGGAAAAGCTTTGGTACCAGCAAAGGGTCATTCTGGCAGGCAGAGAACCATTGGCTGAGGGACAAATAGCCCCCTAAACAAAGAGTATTTGTCTATAAATTGGGGTACACATATGTGCGTTAAGACATTGGCTGTTGAAGACCTGCTTGCAAATGGAGAGTAGGCCTCTAAAAATGCCAGAAAGCATTAGCAAGGGCTACTGGGAAGCACAATAATGGTCTCTCTGAGCCAAGCAAGACTCCAGTGCTACGTCCATACCTGCTGGAAGGGACTTGCTTCACAGCTTGCAGTGGCGCATCAAATGGTTACTCCCAAACATTAATTGGCTACCCTGCGCCCCACTCCTTTAGGGTGGGAGTGACATATAGTTCGGTTATTAAACCTTTAGTAATTAATAACAGTATAAAAAAGTCTTTGTACCTAGACTAATAGCCATCTAAATATTTTTATCTGTGCCCACAGAGTAAATTGTCATGATAATCAATGCTATTTAATCAATGCTATTTAAATGACTTTACTATCTCACTGCTTATGCTTGTTAATAGGAGTAAAAAAGAAATTCCTAAATAAACTTGCTCAACCTATGGAAAGAAACAGCCTAGTCAGACGAGAGTTCACCCAAGACACCTTCAAAGAAATTAGACCCACTTTGCTTCCACCTACTTCTGCTCCTTGTCCCCTGAGGCCCAGGGATCAGATGCAGAAGAGGGGCCATGGTTAATGAAAGGGCTGAAGAGATAGGGCTCCAATTGCTCTTGCTAGAGGGACCAGGGTTTGATCCCCCAGCACCCACATTTCACTTGGCTGAGAAACATCTTAACTCCAGTTCCAGGGGATCTGACACCCTCTTCTGACCTCTGTGGCATGCATGACACGGGTGAACAAAACCACATACAGACCAGTACATTCATACACATATAAAAATATAAATAAAAAATTTAAAAAATGGATTAGACACTTATTTGATCAACAGCTTGTGCATACAAGCTTCTCCAATTGGACTTTGCGCACCTTGGGTTAAAAATTTGGGCATACACCCTTGCTAATTGGATTTGCTTGCATGTTACATTCATGTTTATGCTTGACAAATGGTTCACTTCATGGTTGGTTTTTTTTCTTGCATATTAATTGGCCTTAGTGTAAAAATAAACTCTCAGGTCTGACCTGCTCCTCCCCCCTGCCCCAAACTGCCTGGCTTGAGCAACTGGCTACTCAAACCCCAGTTTCCTTTGCGTTGTTAGCCTCTCCCATGGGATCACCTGCTTCTCAGGAAAAAAAATTAAAGGGAGCGATGTGGGAAAATTTAAGTAAGACAGGTAGCATTCTAAACCAATGGTAACTTCCCGGCCAAGACCATTGGGTGGGTGGTAGTGATAGCAAAGATTGAGACGCCACCCGCGCAGCCGTTTTAGGATTTTGGCCCTGGGAGTCTGAGTGTCATGCTGTCTATATAAGCCAGGCATTTTTGGAATTTAAAGCTTTCACCATATTTGGACACCTTAACATGTGTACATGTGTTGTACTTCCCTGCACATGTTTTCCACATAGATCGCCCTGGGAATAAATGGGAGGACCTCAATGCACCTAATTTTCTTCTCTTCAAAACACTCTGAAAGACAATTGGAATAGTAAGTAAATCTTTGAAATATTGGTCTTTCAGCATTTCACACCAGCTTCACTAAGAGCCAGTAATGTGTCTTTCCATTCTCCCTATAGTAAAATACTTCCCACAATTTTTAAAGATAGAAAGAAATATAGAAAACTATAAGTTTAGTATGTTTTCCTTATTCCCAAGAAGTAATCTTTATTTGGGGAAAATGAAAATAAGTACAATAATCAATGTTTTTATATATCTTTAATTTTTTATTTTGGTAAAAAAAGAATCATTTTTGAACTGAAAATCGATTGACATAGTAAAGTATCCATTACTCACTAGGTTAGCTTTCTCTTTTCTCTTAGAGGATAGTAGCCACAGCTTCTTGTTGCATCCCAGTGCAGTTCCTAATAATTTTTACACATCTGCTCAGCACTCCATTCTCAGTATATTCAGACTCCTCACTGTTCCTTACTTGTGCATGTCTTTAACTTCATAATTAAAACATTATGAAATTTGGATTCAAAGAATTTCTATCTGGTTTTGCTTTAGGACCTCTCTAACTGTCTACATTGCCTCATATTGCTGAGAAGGAAGTTTATTAAACAGAAAATAATTGGGAGATCATCCTGAAGTGTAAATAAATGGAATGGGAGGAAGGGATCTAACAATAGAAAAGCAGGGATGATTCCCATCTGTCTTTCAAATAACATAAATTAATACTATACATATTTTTCCTTTATGATTATGTAATATGTAATATTTTTCTCATATTATGTTGGTTCTCTTTTATAAATAAGCTTATAAATTCTAAATATAATATTTTGTTGACATAGAGAAGGAATTGACCACTCTGTGTGATAGGTCTATGTGTACATATGCATTCTGAATAGATTTTTTTAAAAGCCTCATTGAATAGGCTCTTGGTGGTCATTTTCTGTCATTTGAAACAAGCCACAAAGTATCTTCTAGATTGCTAGGTCATATTAAAACACTCCAGTAGGGCTGGAGAGATGGCCTAGTGGTTAAGAGGTGCCGACCGCTCTATCAGAGGACCTGCGTTCAATCCCCAGCACCAACATAGGGGCCTCGAGAACTGTCTTGAAACTCCAATCCAGGAGAACTCCAGTTCGAATCCGACACCCTCTTCTGACCTCTGCGGCATTGGCATGACACAGGTGCACAAACTTGGCATAGCAGACAGATACATTCATACACATACAGAAATAATAAAAATTAAAAAGGAACAAACAAAAAAAACTCCAATACAGACAATTCTCTAGGAGCACAAGTCACACACTAACCCCGTACACTTCATATTAGTAGGGGACTTCAGTACCCCACTGCCCTTTTGGCAAGGCAACTAGGACAAAGATAAACAGAGAGACATCTTAAACCTTGAATATATGATACGACCAAATGGACCCATAGACTCTACCGAAATATTCCATCCTAATAACCAGAGAATACACTTTCTACTCAGCACCCCGCTGGAACATTCTCCAAAATTGACCACATACGTGGGACACAGAGAAACCTCCAAATACAAAAAGATTTGAAATAATTATTCATCCATTCTATCAGAACACAGTGCAATACAGCTCAACATCACACGCAGGATAAGCCCTATGGCCTAGAAGAACACATGGAGACTAAAACAACACACTCTTGAATAATATGAATGGATAAGGAAGAGAGATAAAGAAATAAAAGCATTCCTGGAACTGAGATGACAAAGGACAATGCCAACACAAAAAACCTATGGATACTTTTAAAAGCAGTCCTAAAGAGGGAACTTGTATAGCCCTGGGTGCCTACATTTAGAAAAACAGAAAGAGCACAACGGAATGATCTCAAACAACTGGCAGCTAAAAGCACATGAGGCAATAACAGATGAACACTAAACGCAGCAGCCAGGAAGAAATAACAAAATCAGTAAAAGAAATCATAATGAATAGAAAACAAAGAAAACAATACGAAAAAAAATCAATGAATCCAAAGTGTTCTTTGAAAGAATAAACAAGATAGACCTCTAGGCCCAGTTAACACCAAAAGAAAGAACAAACTCCAAATCAATTAATCTGTGAGTTGGCAAGGAAAAGATCCAGAAAATCATATGGTAATACTTCAAAAAACCTATACTCTTACCAGGTTTGAGAACCTAGAAGAAATGGATAAATTATCTGAAAATCCGGGAATCACCAAAGCTCAAGCAAGAGAGATCGACAGCTTAACAGACCCATAATATATTGAAGAAATTGAAGATGTAATAAGAAACCTACTAACACAAAATAGCCCAGGCCCAGAAGGTTTCACGGCAGAACTCTATAAAACATTTCAAAAAGACCTACAGCCATTATTACTGAAATAGTTTAGGAGGATAAAAACAGAGGGAATTCTCCCAATTCCTTCTATAAAGCCAGCATCACTCTATTACCAAACCAGGCAAAGTACAAATAAAAAGATAACTTTTTTTTTTTTTTATGTGTGTTTGTATGCGATTTGCCAGAATTCTAAACAGGATTTTGGCAAATCGCATACAGACTTGCATCAAGAAGATCATCCATTCATGACCAAGTTGGATTCGTACCAAAGATGCAGGGTTGGTTCAAACATACGAAAATCAATAATCCATCATCAAGCACATTAAATGGAATGAAAGAAAAAAATGGCTCATTATCTCAATTGACCACGAACTGAAGAAGTTGCCCAAATGCCTATGGTTCCCACTCCTGTTACAATGCCTCCTGTGCTTAAGCAGGTACCTATGGCTTCATGGGGTTTGCCCTATGATCAGTTGACTGAGGAAGAGAAGACTAGGGCCTGGATTACTGATGGTTCTGCACACTATGCAGGCACCACCCAGAGGTGGACAGCTGCAGCATTACAGCCTATTTCTGAAACAACCCTAAAGGACACTGGTGAAAGAAAGTCTTCACAGTGGGCAGAACTTCTGGCATGGTTGTGCATTTTGTCTGGAAGAAGAAATGGCCAGAGGTTCAATTATATACTGATTCATGGGCTGTAGCCAATGTTTTGGCTGGATAGTCAGGGACTTGGAAGGAGTATGACTGGAAAATTGATGAGAAAGGCATTTGAGGAAGAAGTATATGGATAGAGCTCTCTGAATGGTCAAAGAATGTGAAGATACTTGTGTCTCATGTAAATGCTCTTCAAAAGGTGATCTCAGCAGAGGATGAATTTAATAATCAAGTAGGTCAGATGACTCATTCTGTGGATAGTCAGCCTCCTTCTCTGGCTATCCCTGTTGTTGCTCAATGGGTCTATGAACAAGGTGCTCATGGTGGCAGAGATGGAGGTTATGCATGGGCTCGACAGCATGCACTTCCACTCACCAAGACTGATCTGGCAGCTGCTGCTGAGTGCCAGATTTGCCAATAGCAGAGACCAACACTGAACCCCCGATATGGTGGTATTCCCCAGGGTGACCAGCCAGCAACCTGGTGGCAGGTTGACTACATTGGACCACTTCCATCATGGATGGGTCAGCATTTTGTCCTTACAGGAAGAGATACTTATTCTGTTTATGGATTTGCCTTTCCTGAATGTAATGCTTCTTCCAAAACTACCATCTAGGGACTTACAGAATGCCTTATATACCATCATGTTATTCCTCACAGCATTGCTTCTGACCAAGGAACTCACTTCACAGCCAAAGAAGTGCGACAGTGGGCCCATGATCATGGTATCCACTAGTCTTACCATGTTCCCCACCACCCAGAAGCAGCTGGCTTGATAGAATGATTCAATGGCCTCTTCAAGGCACAGTTACAGCATCAATTGGGTAACAATACCCTGGAGGGCTGGGGCAAGCTTCTCCAGCAGTAGCATATGCTTTGAATCAGTGCCCACTATATGGTACTGTTTCTCCTATAGCCAGAATTCATGGGTCCAGGAACCAAGGGGTGGAAGTGGGAGTTATTCCACTCACTACCACCCCTAGTGACCCAGTAGGAAAAATTTTGCTTCCTGTACCCACGACCTTGCGTTCTGCTCGTCTAGATGTTTTGGCTCCAAAGGGGCAAGTGCTTTTGCCAGGAGATACAGCAAACGTTCCATTGTACTGGAAGCTAAAACTTCCCCCTGGTCACTTTGGGCTTCTACTGCCCTTAAGCCAATAGGCTAATGTAGGAATAACAGTAGTAGGAAGAGTGATTGATCCAGACTACCAGGAGGAAATTGGACTTTTTCTCCACAATGGGGGCAAGGAAGATTATGTCTGGAAGGCAGGAGTTGCTGTAGGGCACCTTCTGGTGCACCATGTCCTATGAATAAGGTCAATGGGAAACTCCAACAACCCAAACCAGACAGGACAATAAATGGCCCAGACCCTTCAGGGATGAAGTTATGGGTCACTCCTCCAGGGAAGGTGGTGCTTGCTGATGGTGGAGGAAATACAGAATGGGTAGTAGAAGAAGGTAGTCATAAATATCAGCTGAGGCCACAGGACCAGTTGCAGAAATGTGGATTATAATAGATATTAACTTTTGTCCTATTTGGTTAAGAATGTGTATGTTCATATATATACAGATATTAAGCAGATACTTGTGTTGTTCCCTTTTGAATGTGCAACTGAGATAAGTGTTAAGTATTGTCATATTTAGGTTATTAGATACTGAAGGACTAAGTGTTCCTCAAGGACATTACCTCCTGCTCTAAGATATAATGCTTTGCTATTGCACATAGACACTTATAACCTGTTAGGTGGAATTATGGCCTTGCCATTGTTTGCAATTGACATTTAAGCATAACATAAGGAGAGGCTATTTATTGGGTGTCAAGTTGACAAGGGGTGGACTTTTGATGGTTAATCCTGGGTGTCAACTTGACTGGACTAAGGTTGAACAAATAAGAGAAAAAGGATCTTCAGATTGGACTACCTCAACACGGATGACCCACCCCAAATGTGGCGTTACCTTCTGCTGACAGGCAGTTATATAATGTCATGGCAGAGGGAGCTGGTCCCTTTTTTCCTGCAGCTTGTCTCTCTCTCACTGGTGAGTTTGTCTTGCTGCCCTTTGGATCCCAGCGTGTACTGATACCAGCAGATCTCCTGGAATCCATTGGGCCTTCAGCACCAGATTGGCACTACTGAGACATCCAGCCTTGTGGACTGAGCAGTTCCCCGGATTCTCAGCCTCTCCAGTGCAGCACGGCTACTGTTGGACTACTTGAGCTCTGTCACGTGAGCAAATCAATAAATTTTATATAGCTATATATTCATCCTGTTGCTTCTGTTTCCTTAGAGAACCCTGACTAATACATGTTCTAAATATATTTTTAATGTTAACAACTATAAATCAAGTAATAGCACTGCCTCTGAGTTGGAATTTGGCCCTTCCTTCTCAAGGTGCAGATTTATATTAATCAGCCAATGCCTAATTCAATTTCAACAAAGGTTATGGGTTAATCGTCTACTAGAAATAATTTTAAAAAAATATTGAACATCTTATTGGGCATACACTGCCACCTACTGGTTACACCCATTCAACATCTAAAACAAAGATACAAACAGCTTTTCATAGTATCAATATGTTAATAACGTTTTGTGTCTTTGGAGATATGGCTTAGAAAAAAAGGAGGGGAGAAGAAGATCTCTGGATCAATTATTTTCCATCCATGTCTATGGTAAGCCCATCAGGCATAAGCAGTGCTTGATAGCAAAATTTGGCTGGGGAAAATCAATCAGATGCCAGCCTGGAAAGTCCAGTATCAGTGCCATCACTGGTACAGAGTCTGTGCTGGCGGAATTAGACTGAAGAATGCTGATCAAGCATCAGTCTGCCACTAGTGTTTTGGACCAATATCTATCATATCACTAACCTGGCGAGCTAGTATAAGGTTAAAGTGGGTGTAGGCTGAAGATAGGCCATCAGTCATCAGTCTGCAATTCCTGTCCAGAGACCAGCAGTCTTTGGGCAGGTGGAAAAGCATTCTGCTGTCGGGCTAAGGACCTGAGTTAGAAATACCTCTCAGATTGGGTTACGAAAGTAACCAAATGACCTCTGAACCAAGGGGTCAGTTCCCCACAGTGACCACAGATGACCACTGTGCTCCCCTTCTGTTAGGAGGATGTGTTGTACCTGCTCATAGCAAGAGAAGATTCATCTTTCTAAGGAGTTTGCAACTACATCTGGAGATACAAATTATTGTTAAAATGTGTTTTGCTGGGGCTGGAGAGATGGCCTAGTGGTTAAGAGCACCGACCGCTCTTACAGAGGACCCGGGTTCGATTCCCAGCACCCACATGGTGGCCGAGAACCGTCTGAAACTCCAATTCCAGGAGAACTCCAGTTCCATGGGAATCCAAGACCCTTTTCTGACCTCCGTGGCATTGCACGACACGGGTGCACAGACTTGCATCCAGACAGTACATTCATACACATACAGAAATAAATAAAAAAATTAAAATGTGTTTTGCTTCTAATTTGTACTAGATTTCTAGTGAAAAAATTGGGATTAAATGTACACAAACGTTCTCTATATTTTTCTGTACAATATTACTTGTGACATTTCTTTTGCCCACAAGATATATAGGCCAATATAGAGACCATTTAAATAAACTCACTGGACCATTATACCTTGGTTCCTGTCTATAGGTATTTGTAATATAACTGCCTTTTAAACATCTATAGGGTAATATAAAAATTTAAAATAAACGGGGAGATGGTGGAGTACTCCTTCTTGGATACAAATAGAAAACTCTGTATTCCAAACTTTTTAATAAATTTTCAATTTTTAAATCTTAAAATTAAAAATGGGAAAATATTTGCATGTTCCCACAGGTCAGAACATCAGCAACTTTAATGCCTGAAAAAGGTACAGCTTTGGATTGTACAGGATGGGCCAAGAAATACCAGCAGAGAAGCTGGCCCATCTAAGCATCAAGAGAAAAAAACCTTCAGACTGCCTTAGCCACAGTCACCAAGCATCTCTAAATTGTATTTAGAACAACTGATTATAATATGTCCTAATGAAGTTTATTTTCCAGGTGCTGCTAAGTTTTGATAAAAACAAAAACAAAACAAACAAAACAAAACCTTTTTACCTTTCTTATAGAAAAAAGAAGTTCATTTTCCAGGTGCTGCTAAGTTTTGATAAAAACAAAAACAAAAACAAAACAAAATATGATGGTAATGGAAGTGTTCCTTAACTACAAAATAGCCAACTGCTATGGTAACAATTTCTCATGGGGCATATATAGCCAGTTTTTACTTAACTAATGTGCATAATATCTGTAAAAAGAACATTTTATTCTGAGCTAGATATTATTGGAAAATATTTAAAGTCTTTGCAAATGTGTTAATAGGAAAAGCTTTGGTACCAGCAATGGGTTATTCTGACAGAGAACCATTGGCTGAGGGACAAATAGCCCCCCTAAACAAAGAGTATTTGTCTATAAATTGGGATACACATATGTGCGTTAAGACATTGGCTGTTGAAGACCTGCTTGCAAATGGAGAGTAGGCCTCTAAAAATGCCAGAGAGCATTAGCAAGGGCTACTGGGAAGCACAATAATGGTCTCTCTGAGCCAAGCAAGACTCATTGCTACTCCATACCTGCCTGGAAGACATTGTACAGCTAGTGGCCATCAAAGTTACCCCAAACATAATTGGCTACTAGCCCACTCCTTTGGGGGAGTGACATATAGTTGGTATCAAACCTTAAATAATTAATAACAGTATAAAAAAGTCTTTGTACCTAGACTAATAGCCATCTAAATATTTGTATCTGTGCCCACAGATTAACTTGTCATGATAATCCATGCTATTTAAATGACTTTACTATCTCACTGTTTATGCTTGTTAATAGGAGTAAAAAAGAAATTCCTAAATAAACTGCCAACCTATGGAAAGAAACAGCCTAGACAGACGAGAGTTCACAATGACACCTCAAAGAAAATTAGACCACTTTGCTTCTCACCTACTTCTGCTCCTTGTCCCCTGAGGCCCAGGGATCAGATGCAGAAGAGGGGGCATGGTATAATGAAAGGGCTGAAGAGATAGGGCTCCAATTGCTCTTGCAGAGGACCAGGGTTTGATCCCCCAGCACCCACATCATGGCTGAGAAACATCT
>VZQC01012797.1:3102-45729 GCA_009823505.1 Rhizomys pruinosus
CCCCCCCCCCCCCCGTATTTCATTTTTCGCTCAAGGTTGCTTTAGTTATTCAGGGTCTTTTTTTCTTCCATATGAATTTAAGGAATTTTTCCCAAGTTTGTTAAGAGACTCGTGGGGATTTTAATTGGGATTGCATTGAGTCTATATATTAATTTGGGTAGAATGGACATTTTTACTATATTAATTTTTCCAATCCATGAGCATGGGAGGTTTTTCCATCTTTTGATGTTGTCTTCAATCTCCTTCTTCGGAGGTTTAAATTTTTGTTGTAGATATCTTTGGTGTCTTTAGTTAGGTTTATTCCCAGGTATTTTTTTGAGGCTATTGTGAGTGGGAAAGCCTCTTTATATTCCTTCTCCAGTTGCTTGTTGTTGGTGTAAAGAAAGGTTATTTATATTTCTATGTTAATTTAAAACCCTGCCACTTTACCAAAACTCTTAATTGTTTCTTGGAGTTTTCTGGTGGAGTTTTTATCATCACTCAGGTATACTATCATATCATCTGCAAAGAGGGATACTTTGACTCCCTCTTTTCCAAGTAGTACTCCTTTTATTTCCTTTTCTTGCCTTATTGCCTTAGCAAGTGTTTCAAGCACTAGAGTGGATGATAGGAGGTATCCTTGCCACATTCCTGCCTTTAAGAAGAATGGTTCTAATTTTGCTCCATTTAGAATGATGTTGGCTGTGGGTTTGTTATATATGTCTTTGATTATATTTAGGAATGTTCCCTTCAGTCCAATTCCCTCAGTCTAGAGGGAAGATCTATTTAAACATGAAGGGATGCTGGATCTTGTCATAGGTCATTTCTGTATCAATTGAGATGATTGTGTGATTTTTGTCTTTCATTTATGTGTTTTATTATATTTATTGATTTACATATGTTGAAATATCCCTGCATCTCTGATATGAATTTAACTTGATCATGGTGGATGATCTTTTTGATGTGGGTCTGTATGCGATTTGCCAGTAATTTGTTGAGGTTTTTTTTGCATCTGTGTTCGTTAATGAGATGGGTCTATAGTTTTCTTTTTTGGTTGTGTTTTTGCCTGGTTTTAGTATTAGAGTGATGCTGGCTTCATAGAAGGAGTTTGGGAGATTTCCCTCTGTTTGCATCCTTCTGAAAAGTTTGAGTAATAAACTTTTGTAAGACCTCTTTAAGTGTTTTATAGAATTCTGCTGTGAAACCACCTGGGCCCAGGATTTTTTTAGTTGGGAGGGTTTTTTTATTACATCTTCAATCTCCTCAAATGTTATGGGTCTGTTTAAACTGTCAACCTCTTCTTAGTTAAGCTTTGTTGGTTCCCAGGATTTCAGATATTCATCCATTTCTCTTAGGTTTTCAAACTTAGTATAGATTTTTTTTTTTAGATTTTTTTTCTTTTTTATTTATTTATACATATATTTTTTATCAAATCTAGACCCGTGTCACCCCCATCCCCCCACCCCTCCAGAGCTCATACATTCTGCCAAACATGCTATTCATCTCTTTCTCAGTCTTTCTCAATATTCTCCATGGGGAAGTTGACTGTTTTGAGCAGAAGTTCACTGTTTCAGTCAGTTCTTTGATGCAGTCCTTTCTGTTGTTGTTGTTGTTGTTGTTGTTGTTGTTTCCAATATGCATCAAGAGTATAGATTTTTGAAGTATCCTCATACGATTATCTGGGTCTTTTCTTTATTTGTTGTGGTGTTTCCCTTTTCATCACAAGTACTATTCATTTGGAGTTATTATTTCTTTATTTTGATTAACTATGCTAGAGGTCTCTCGATCTTGTTTGTCTTTTCAAAAAGCCAGCTTTTGGGCTCATTGATTCTTTGTATTGTGTTCTTTGTTTCTATTTCATTGATTTCTGTTCTGATTTTTGTTATTCCTGTTTGTTGTGTTTAGGGTCAATATGTTTTTGTCTCTCAAGTGTTTTTAGCTTTAGTGTTAGATCATTTATTCCCCCCCCCCTTTTTTTTTTAATGTGGGCACTTAGGGCTATAAATTTCCCTCTTAGGACTGCTTTTAAAATATCCTGCAGGTTTTGTTGTGTTTGTTGTATTGTCTTTTTCATTTTGTTTCATGAATACTTTTATTTCACTCTTCGTTTCTTCCCTGACCCGTTCATTATTCAGGATTGTGTTGTTTAGTCTCCATGTGTTCTTGTAGCTAGGTGGGCTTATTCTGGTGTTAATATTGAGCTTTAGTGCACTGTGGTCTGATAGAATGCATGAGCATTCTATACTTTCAATCCTTTTATATTTCTTGAGGTTTCTTTTGTATCCCAGTATGTGGTCAATTTTGGAGAATGTTCCATGGGATGCTGAGTAGAAAGTATATTTTCTGGTTTTGGATGGAATATTCTGTAGATGTCTATGAGGTCCATTTGTTGTATTGTATTGTTCATTTCCAATGTCTCTCTATTTTTTGTCCAGTTTGATCTATCCAAGGGGCTCAGTGGAGTATTGAAGTTCCCCATTATTAGTGTGTTGGGATTAATTTGTGTCTTGAGGACCTGCAGAATTGTACTTATATAGTTTGGTGCACCTGAGTTTGGTGTATAAACATTTAGGATTGTGATGTCTTCCCGATTAATTGTTCCTTTGATAAAGATGTAATGACCCTCTTTGTCTCTTCTGATTGACTTTACTCTGAGGTTTATTTTGTCTGCTATTAGAATAGCAATTCCTACTTGCTTTTTGGTAGCATTTGCTTGGAATATTTTTTTCCATCTTTTCACTTTTAGTTGGTGTCTATCCTTGAGGGTGATATGGGTAACTTGGAGGCAGCAACTAGATGTATTCTGTTTCCTAATCCATTCTTCCATTCTATGTCTTTTGATTGGGGAGTTTACACCATTGATATTTAAGGTCATTATTGAGAGATGTGTGTTGCTTCCTTTCAACTTATTTTTGGTTTGCATTCTTAGTCTGGGTTTGTATTTACAGCGTTATGCATTTATTAGTTTCTCTCTTTAGTTGGTTGGGAATAGTTGCTCCTTTCCTCTGTTCTTTGGATTGTTTTGAGTATTTTCTGAAGTGTTGTGTCGAGTATTTTCTGAAGAATTGGCTTTTTAACATATATTCATTCATCTTGTTTATGACATGAAAGATTTTTCTTTTTCCTTCAAATATATTTGAAATTTTTGCTGGGTATAGTAATCTGGGTTGGCATCTAAAGTCATTTAGCACTGGGAATACTTTGGTACATGTTCTTCTGGCTTTCATAGCTTGCACTGAGAAGTCAGCTGTAATTCTGATGGGTTTCCCCTTGTATTTAATTTGTTGTTTTTCTCTTGTGGCTTTCAGTATATTGTCTTTATTTTGAGCATCTAGCATTTTAACTATGATATGGTGTGGGGAGTTTCTTTTCTGGTCTTGTCTATTTTGTGTTCTATGTGCTTCTTGTATTTGTATAGGTTTGTCTTTTTTCATTTTGGTAAAATTTTATTTTGTTATCCTATTGAAGATCTGATCAATACCATTGTCTTGGGATTCTTCTCCTTCCTCTATCCCTATGATGCAGAGATTTGGTCTTTTCATAGTATGCTACATTTCCTGGTTGTGTGTGTGTTTTTTTTTAATTTTCATATTCTTCACTTGAGATATTCTGTGTTGTCCTGCAGGTCTTATATTCTATTTTCTGCTTCATCCATTCTGGTTCTGAAGCTTTCTCCCATCCTTTCCTGTTGATTGGATGAATGTTCCAATTCCTTTTTCATTTCTTCCTGTGATTTCTTTAGTATTTCCATTTCCTTTTGGAGCTTGTCATTCTCTACTTGTAGCTCCTTGCTTTGCTGGTATCCTTCTTTTTTCGTTTCAGCCTGGGATCTTTTCAGTGTTTCCACTTCCTTCCAGAGTTTGTCTTTCCCTCCCTCTAGTTCTTTTTGGACATTGTGTTTCTCTTCCTCTAGTTTTTTTCAGATTTTTTTCCTCTTCCTCTAGTTCTTTTCTGAGTTTTTGTTCCTCTTTGTCTTTTCAGAGTTTGTCATTCTCTCCCTCTAGTTCTTTCAAGTATTTATCATTCTTTCCAAGTCCTTCCTGAGTTTTTCATTTTCTCCCCTTAGTTCTCTGATTTGCTTTTTATATTTTTTGATTTCTTTGAGTATGTCTACAATTGTTATTCTAAGGTCTGTGTCTTGGTTTCCTGCTAGGAAGATCTCATTATAGGAATCTTCTGTCTGACTGGTATGGATTTATTATGAGCTTTTCCAGTGTCGTTTTTCATTGTGTCCTTGGCATGTGGATTTTTGTTGTTGTTGATGTTTGTTTGTTTTTGTTTTGGATTCTGGTGCCTCAATGTTGGCTGTGCAGACTAGATTCATTAACACTATGCCTGATAGATTGTCTGCACCAGAGCACCACCAGCTTGAGCAGGGGTGGGGGGGGTGCTCCTTTGGCCAATGCTCTGTTGACCTCCTATGCCCTTCGACACTGTCTAGGACTTGGTGCTCTCTGGAACCCAATCTGGGAGGTTCTGGGGGCAGGTGTAAGGCCCCCAAGCCTCAAGGTAGTTTATGGAAGAATTCTATAAGACATTTAAAGAGGACCTACAACTACTATTACTCAAATTATTCAAAATGATAGAAACAGAGGGAAATCTCTCAAATTCCTTCTATGAAGCCAGCATCACTCTAATACCAAAACCAGGCAAAGATATGGCAGAATTCTATAAGACATTTAAAGAGGACCTACAACCATTATTACTCAAATTATTCAAAATGATAGAAAGAGAAGGAAATCTCCCAAATTCCTTCTATGAAGCCAGCATCACTCTAATACCCAAACCAGGCAAAGATAGAACCAAAAAAGAAAACTATACAGCCATTTCTTTAATGAACATAGATGCAAAAGTTCTCAACAAAATACTTGCAAACCACATACTAAGACACATAAATAAGGTCATCCATCATGACAAAGTTGGATTAATACAACAGATGCAGGGATGGTTCAACATATGTAAATCAATATATGTCATAAAGCACATAAATGGACTGAAAGACAAAAACCACATGACCATCTCAATTGATGTGGAAGAGGCCTTCAACAAAATGCAACATGCCTTCATGTTTAAAGTCCTAGAGGGAATTGGACTAGAGGGAAAATTCTTCAACAGAATTAAAGCCATATACAATGAACCCACAGCTAACATCATTCTAAACGAGGAAAAATTAGAAGCATTCCCCTGAAAATCAGGAACCTGGCAAGACTGCCTCCTATCTCCACTCATTTCCAATATAGTGCTTGAAACACTTGCTAGAACAAAAAATAATAAAAGGAAATAAAGGCGTGCTAATTGGAAAAGAGAAGATCAAGCTATTCCTTTTTGCAGGTGACATGATAGTTTACCTAAGGGGTGTCAAAAACTCTACCAGAAAATGCCTAGAAACAACAGTTTCAGTAAAGTGGTAGGATACAAATTAACCTAGAAAAATCAGTAGCCTTTCTTTATACCAATAACAAGCAATTGGAGAAGCAATACAAAGAGACCTTCCCATTCATATTAGCCTCAAAAAATATCTAGGAAGAAACCTGAACAAAGACACTAAATCTATACAATGAAAAATTTAAATATCTGAAGAAGGAGATCAAAGAAGATACCAGAAGATGGAAGGATCTCTCATGCTCATGGAGTGGAAGAATTAATATAGTAAAAATTACCATCCTGTCCAAAGTAATATACAGATTCAATACAATCCCAATTAAAATCCCCATCAGTTTCTTTATAGACTTGTAAAAAATCCTTAAATTCATATGAAAAAACAAAATACCCCCAATAGACCCTGAGCAAAAAGAACATTAAAGGGGGAATCACTATACTAGACTTCAAACTATACTACAGGGCTATAGTCATAAAAATAACATGGTACTGGCAGAAAAACAGACAAGTAGACCAATGGAACAAAACTGAAGGTCCAAAATTGAGCACATACAATTTCAGCCACCTCATATTTGACAAGTAAACAGGAAAACTCAGTGGAGGAAAGACAGCATCTTCAGCAAATGGTGTTGGCAAACTTGGACCACCACTTGTAGAAGAATAAAATTAAACCCCTACCTCTTGCTCTGTTCAACAACTAACTCCAAATGTATCAAAGACCTCAACATGAAACCCAAAACTCTGAAAATGATAGAAGAAAATGTTGGCAGTAACCTACAAGACATAGGCATAGGAGAAAATTTTCTAAATTAGCAGCTGTGCAGGAAATAAGGTCGATAATTAACAAGTGGGACCTCTTTAAACTCAAAAGCTTCTGTACAGCAAAAGAAACAATCAGTGAAGTGAAGAGAAAACCCATAGAGTAGGAGGGAACCTTCACTGCTGATTCATCTGACAGAGCATTAACTTCCAGATTATATAAACTACTCAAAAAACAAAGGACAAAAAAAAAACCCATCGAGGAGATGGAAGTAAGAGCTGAACAGAGACTTCACCAGCGAGGAAATAAAGATGGCTGAGAAAGATTTTAAGAAGTGTTCAACATCACTAGTAATTAAGGAAATGCAAATTAAAACCACTTTAAGATATCATCTCACTCCGATAAGACTGGCTAGGATCAAGAAAACAAATGATACCAAATGCTGGAGAGGTTGTAGGGAAAGGGCAACTCATCTATTGTTGGTGGGCATGTAAACTCATACAACCACTATGGAAAGTAATAGAAGAATCCTTAAAAGACTTAAAATGAGCCTACTACTTGCTCCAGTCATACCACTCCTGGCTATATATCCACAAGACTCAACTACTGCAGAGATACATGCATATCCATGTATATTACAGCCCTCTTCACAATAGCAAAGAGCTGGAAATAACCCAAGTGTCCCTCAACAGATGAGTGGATAGAGAAAATGTGGTACATCTACACAATGGAGTTCTATGCAGTGGTAAAGAAAGATGACAACATGAACTTTGCAGGTAAATGGATGGAACTTGAAGCCATTATGCTAAGTGAAATAGCACAGTCCCAGAAAACCAAACAATGTATGGTATCCCTCATCTGTGGATCCTAGCACCAAATCTCTATTTGTAAGGCAAACTGAATTTATTTCTTTCTTTTCTTTCTTTTTTAGTAAACATAATACATGATGATACTTATCAAGTTGCTCTGTAATGTAGGAATGTAAAGTAATATTTCTTGTTACCTGCTTACAACTCTGTGGTTAAAATGTGAATCCCTAAAACATGTTTTAGAATTAGCCTATAGTTTATTTTCAGACATCATAATTTTGGTATATGTGTGACATATATATGCATATTTTGGAGCAATTCAAATTGGAGGGAACAACATCAAAAAAGACTGTTTCAAAGAACTGACTGAAACAGTAAACTTCTGCCCAAAACAGTACACTTCTGCATCAAAAAAATTTCAAGAAGTCTGAGAAAAAGGTGCAAGACAGGTGTGGCAGAATGCATGAGTTCTGGCTGGGTGGGGGAATTGACGAGGGAATGGGTCTAAATTTTATTAATAAATGTTGTATGAAATGCATAAAACTTCAATTTATATATATATACATATATATGTGGAATGAATATTTGCATATTTTCAAGATAGAAATGGCCTTTTCTTATCATATAAAGTCTACAAAGTTGATAATAAAATGTTAGACATCCACAGACATTTTGAAAATGCTAACTGGGTACTGATCTTGACTTTGGCACAGCCCTGACATTGCCACTGAGCTACAGCTTCCTTACTTGAGAAATGGGCATGCTAATCTAGATTTAGGTAGAAATGTAAGTCATTTGGAATTACATAATGAGCCATGAATGGTGCATGCACATTTGGAAGGAAACATGACTTTCTAGATATAGTTAACCAAATAATCTCAGTCAGTCTACAATATGTCAGCTTGGAACAGATCCTGGTGCATACTCCTCAGTCTAAGACTAAGAATTTTCCCCTGCCTATTTCTGCCTTCTGCTTAAGTATAGTATCAGGAGTGAATGACTTCATATGAACTTGACATTTCTCTATTAAATCAGCAAAGCACTCAGGGGAAGAAAAACACATAGCAAAAATATCACTATTTAGATAGCAGAGGTAATGTTTTCAGAATCTCCTTGTCAAGACATAGGTCATTACCTCAGTCAGAATTAGTTAAAACACTGAAGTGTTTCCTTCTAATACATGTGTAGTCACTTTCAGCTCAGAGTCCTGGAGCTCAGACACTGAACACTGAATTAAAAAGATAGTTAGGAGCCCCATAAATTAAGAAATAATTGAGGCTGTCTATCCTTGGTAAGGGTTTCCCAAAGCTAAGAACTTGAACAAGAAACTTGCCCTAGGTTCTCATACTTTTCACCAAATAAAAGATAGGAAATTAAATGAAAGCTATGAGCTATGTTCTCTGGTTGTATGTTTTCTCAATCATTTTTTTAAATTAAATTCGTTCCTTGTCAATTTGATACATACTTAATACATTCTGGTTGCTGTGGCCTCTACTCTTTCACATCTCCTTCCTCCTCTGTCTACCCACATTCCTTCCTTCCAATCTCTTTCCCATACTCATGCCTTTACTGCTCTTTGAGTCTAGCCAGGACCCTCTGTGTGGCCTTGGGATTGGAATCATCTGGTAAGTGCCCCAGAGAGTACACAAATGAAGACAGTGGCTCCCCTTTCCCAGAGTCCACCAAGGGATAAGGTGCCATGAGCCCCTCCCACTTCCATTAATAATTGTTGAGGGGGCCTATCTTATGCAGGTCCAATACAGACACTCTGTTTTCTGTGAATGCTTTGGTTATGTCATTTTCTCTATCCACTCATCTGTTGAGGGACACTTGGGTTATTTCCAGCTCTTTGCTATTGTGAAGAGGGCTGTAATAAACATGAATATGCATGTATCTCTGCAGTAGACGAGTCTTGTGGATATATAGCCAGGAGTGGTATGACATAAACATGTCTAGAGCATTTCATTACCCTTCTAGCTTTTATAATACTTCCATCCCTTCTTGAACAATGTTCCTTAGTCCATAGAGGGCTAGTATACATGATGGATATAAGGATAAGCCCTCCTCTGCCACTATTATCAGCACCTTGGGCAACCATGAGCCTGTATTTGCTGACATTTACTGCAAATAGAAGCTCCCTCTGATTAGGGTTGAGAGTAGCCTTTCTCTAAGGGTATAGACATAGACATTCAGAAAATAGTTTGGAATGTGTGTATTTAGCTAAACAGTAGTATTCTTCCCTTGGGAGGGCCTATGACCTTCCAAGGTATTAATTTTTGACCAGGCTTATAGCACCAGGCATGGTATGAGTTCTGTGGCATGGGCCTCAAAGCCAACCAGAGAGTGGCTGGTTACCACCATAATAGTCATGTCATTATTGCTCTTGTCGGCATAGCTTGCTTGGCAAGTTGATGTTGTAGCTTGTAGAGTGCACTGCTGGGTATGACTGTCGATTCCTTATCCCCCAACAGCCTCTACAGCAAGCCTGGCAGTTTGAAAGTTAGCTTGTAAGGAGGAGGTTTCCAGCTCAGTTCCAGCTTGATTCATCTACATTACATGGCCAGGGTGTGTGGTGTCTTGGGCCATAAGACCTAATTATGAAATTCTGGTAGGTGATCAAGCAGAATAGTCAAGATCCTTATTGTTCGATAGCAGAGTATCTCTGAAGTTTCCCAGACCAACAACCCCACCCCACTTTTGGCCCTGGGTTTCTTGTTTAACATACTGCAGCTTTCAGGAGCAACAATTATTTTGTAATTATTTCATTGGGTTAGAAGTTACGTTCCATTTGGCTATTTCATATTCCCCTCTGTTTTAGTTAACCTTCCTTCCCCACCCTTTACTGCCCATAAACCTAACCTTCTCTCAGTTTAGGCCTTTCTCCCCATGATATTCTCCCTCCATCATTTAACTTAGGAGGTGCTATTTTCCGTCCCTAAAGGCCCTCCTCTGCCTGTGACCCCCATTCTTCTACATGTAGGTATCCAGTTTTCCAAGCACCATTTGTTGAAGATACTGTTTTCTCTGGTGTGTGTTTCTTGAATCTTTATCAAAACTCAGGCAGGTGTAGTGGCATGGACTCACATTGGTGCTTACTGTTCTATTCCAATGATTCACATCTGTTTTTGTGCCAGTATCATTCTGTTTTTTATTGCAATGGTTCGGTAGTACAATTTGAAATGAGGAGTATCTTAATGAAGATCGATTTGACAATCCTTGGTCTTGTGTGTTTCCATATATATTTTAAGATTTTATTTCTATTTCTGTGAAGAATGTCCCTAGAATTTTCATTAGGATTACATCAGATGTTTAGATTGCTTTTAGTAGGATGGTCATTTTCACAGTATTAATTCTTCTAGTGCATCAAAATGGATGATCTTTTCATCTTCTAGTGTCTCCATCTATTCCTTTAGTGACTTAAAGTTTCCTTTCTAGAGATAATCCCTTTCCATAGCTTTATCTCCAAGTCTTTTTGTGGATGTTGTGGATGGGATCACTTCCATGAATTCTTGTTCTATGTGTTCGTCATTGGTTATATGATAGTTACTGATGCTTGTGTATTAATTTTCTGCAATGACAATTTGCTGCAAGTGTTTATTAGCCATAATATACTTTACTGGAGACTTTAGGGTTTCTTTTTCTCATATATGAATGGTAGCTTTGAATATTTAGATATGTGTATTTCAATTAGAAAGTCATTACAGGTTAGGAAACTAGTAAGGGGTTAGAGGTATGAACTTCATGGGAGGGGGGTAGAATACAGTTTTATAAAGGAGGAAAGGGAACAATGGAATAAAAAGGGTTAAATCAAGTGAGGGGTAAGAGGGTAGAGTAGAAGAGAGTATGGGGAGAGATAAATAACATACTAAAGGTCTTTTGAAAAGTAATACAGGAACTCACTACTGTAGAAGCTTCTTAAAATATATTCATATACAATATATATATAATATATATAAATACAAATGTAAGTGGAGTTTCCCTATTATGATGGGGCAATGCCAGTACCAGATATACTAGGCTAGCAAATAAAAAGGTCAGTATCAGCAATGGACTCTCCCTTTTAGAGTTATTGATAAGGGGGTCCCATGATTGTCAAACAATAGTGATTTTGTCATTACTCTTGGTTACCCTATGGAACTTGATGGAAAGACCTTATTGATGAATATACTACATACATATGTAGTAGAACAAACAACTGGGAATTCAAGGTCCTGACCTTGAAGCTTCAGCTCCACTGCCTTGCTTTCAGAGTGCTCAGAGGTGCTATGCATGCTATTGAGACAGAAAAGTTATTGTGCATCTTAGCTAGCTGTGAACCTTGTAAACTACAGTAAGGAATGGCATGACAATATATCTTATCAGCACAACAGTGGCATGAATGTTCTGAGAGTGACCAACCACTTTATGATGGGATTTAAGGCCCACTTCACAGATGGAAGCCATGCCTGCCACTGTTACTGAGGCAAAGAACCTGTGGCTAGATAGGTCACAGGCCATAGGAGAAAGCATACTGCTAATATTCTGTTAAATAATCAGAGTATTAAATTTGCCCATAATGACTTGCTGTTATACCTATTGATTAGCATGTTTCTAACACTCCCCATAGAAACTTCTTCATGCAGTAGATGACACTTAATACAGAGACCCACAAATAGACAATAAGAAAGTGCAGATTGCTCAGCCTTAAACTGGGCACATATATTATACGTTGTCTTCCTAATTAGCTGAAGAAGTCTTGGGCAGCTGGTTACTGCTGGGTGAGGAAGAGCTGATCTTCTTTAAAGAAGGTACTCTAGATAGGCTGAATAGACCCCATTGGGTGAAGGTGAACCAAGGGCTGTCTAGGGACACTAACTTGGCTTGATGGGCCTTGGCATACATGAGAGAATGCATTAAATCCAGTGGGGTCTGTGGGATGGTGCCAGTGGAAAGGGAGTGTGAAGATGGTTAAGGTGTTGTGTAGGAAATACACGGAAACTCAATAAAAATATGCAAAGAGTAAAAAAGAAATATTTGAATTGAATACACATTTACACAGTATGTCTATCACTGTCTGAATTTCATTGGTATCTACAATAATTTTGTCTTTTTCTTTTCTATTTTTACTAGCTTTTATTATATTTTATGTATATTTTATTGAGTTTTTGTGTATAAAGGACTTACTGAAATTTAGATCCCCTCCCCCCATCTACCTTCTAATAGCTTTTTCGATTTTTAAAAATTTGGGTCTTGTCTTCTGTCTCTCTCTTTTGGTTAACATGGCTAAGGGTTTGTCAGTCTGGTTAATCTTTTCAAAGAAGCAACAGTTCACTTCATTGATTTTTTCCATTATTTTTTTCATTTATTTTTTTCAATTATTTCTTCCACGATCTTATTTTCCCCCATCTCCCACTTTGGGGTCTGGTTTGTTCTTGTTTTCCTAAAGCTTTACGTTTATCATTAAGCTATTTATTTGGGAGCTGTCCAAAATTTTGGTGTATTATTCATTTAAGGTCATAACCCTTTCTCTTAGAACTGCCTTCCTTGTATCTCCCAGATGGATTCACAGCAGAATTCTACCAAACATTCAAAGATCTGTAGCCAATACTTCCTAAATTGTTCAAAAATATAGAAAGAGAAGGATAACTCCCAAAGTCCTTCTATGAAGCCAGTATCACTTTAATACCAAAATCAGGTAAAGATACAGCAAAAAAGGAAACTATATGCTCGAATCCTTAATGTACATAGATGCAGATTCTCAACAAAGTACTCCAAACCTCACACAGACACACATCAGAAAGATCATCTCCCATGGTGAAATCAGCTTTATTCCAGAGATGCAGGCATAGTTCAATGTACATAAGTTAATAAATATAATAAATCATATAAATGGACCTAAAGACAAGTATCCCAATGGGTTTGTTACATTTTGTTTTCTTTTTCCTTCAACCCTAGGAATTTTTAAAGTTCTTTCTATATTTCCTTAGTGACCTATTCATTACTCAGTGTGTGCTATTTTCTAGCAGGACTTGGTATACTTTCTTGGTGATATCTAGCTTTATTCAACTGTCATCAGATGGAGTACAGGCTGTGATGCCAGTTCCCCATTTTGGTTAAGGGTGTTTAACCAATCTTTCTGATGTGTGTATGTGTGAGGTTTGGAGTACTTTGTTGAGAATATTTGCGTCTATGTTTATTAAGGATATGAACCTGTAATTTTCTTTTTTGTTATATCTTTACCTGATTTTGGTATTAGAGTGAAACCGGCTTCATAGAAGGAGTTTGAGAGTTAATCTGTTTCTATGTGTGCTAATAGATGATCTGTTTTGGGGAAAATTCCACAGACTGCTAAGAAAAATGTGTATACTCTGGTTTGGGCATAGACTATTCTGTAGATGTTGGCTAGGTCCATTGGATTTATACTGTTTTGTCCAGATGACCTGTCTATTGGTGACTGTGGAGTGCTGAGGCATCCAATATAATTTTGTTGGAGTGGACCTAAGGTTTTCTCTCTATTATTGCACATTTTATGAAACTGAGTGAACATGTCCTTGGTGCATGTATGTTTACAATTGTGAAGTCTTCTTAATGAACTATTCTCTTAATAAGTATGAAGTGACCTTCATTGTCTCATCTGATTAGTTTTAGTCTGAAGCTTATTTTACTAGTTATTTTAATAGCCATATAGGCTTGATTTTTAGTTCCATTTTTTTAGAATAACCTTTCCCACCCTTTTACCTAAGGCAGTATTTATCCCTAATGGTAGAAGATGGATCCTGTTTTCCTTTACAGTCTGCTAGTTTGTGTCTTTTCAATAGGGAATTGAGTCCATTAATATTCAGTGTTATTATTGACAGATGTGTATCCCTTCTTGACATTTTGTAGATTTTGTGTTGTTTTCTTTTTTCCTTTCTTTTTTTTTTTTTTGTGGTCTTTTTGAGACATGGTCTCCCTGTAGCCCCTGCTGGCCTGGAACTCACTCTGTAGACCAGGCTGGCCTTGAACTCACAAAGATCCGCCTGCCTCTGCCTCCCAAATGCTAGGATTAAAGGGGTGGACCACCACACCCCACTGCTTGTGTTTTCTTAGACACTGCTTTGGTTAACTGGCCTCCTTGTAGCATTTACTTTCCCCTGTGGCTTCTTGAGTATATTTTTCTCTTCAGTCTAAACTATTCTTTCCAATATTCTTTGTGGAGTGGGTTTATCAGTTGTAAATTCCTTTATATTATTTTTATGATGAGAGGTCATCATTTCTCCTGCACTTATAAAATTACATTTTGCTGGGTATAATAGTTTAAGTTGTCAGTTGTCATTTTTCAGAATTTCTAATATATCTTCCTGGCTTTAAATATTTTTAATGAATAATCAGCTATTTTTTCTGATTGGCCTGCCTTTATGTGTGACTTGGTCCTTCTCTCTTTCTGATTTCAATATCCTTTACTCTGTTTTAGCGTGTCCTGGGGACTTCTGTATACTTGGTGTTCTGCATGCCTCTTACACTTCCTATAAATTTCAGAACATTTCTTCTATGATTTGATTGAAGCTATTTCTTTTTTTTTTTTTTGTCTTTTTGAGACAGGGTCTCCCTGTAGCCCCAGCTGTCCTGGAACTCACTCTGTAGACCAGGCTGGCCTTGAACTTACAAAGATCTGCCTGCCTCTGCCTCCCGAGTGCTAGGATTAAAGGCATGCGTCACCATGCCTGGCTGAAGCTATTTCTATACCGGGAATATCCTCTTCTTTGAGTGATGCAATTCCTACCTTTGGATCCAGTATTCTGTCTTCTACCTGGTGAGATTTTCCACTGAGGTTATCATTTGAATAACTGAGTTTTTCATTTCAGTTTGTAATTTTTCAGTATTTTCTTCTTATTAAATTCTATTTTTATGCTGAATTGTTATATTTAATCAACTATTTGTGCTTTCTTGGTCTTCAGTCAGTTAATCCCATCTTACCTAAGTCCATCCAGGTATTTATTGATGTTCTCTGAGTTGGGTATGTTTATTACTGCTCCTTTGAATTCTATGTCTTAAATATTGTCAAAATTGTGTGCTCCATGGGGTCCACCTTTCTAGGATTCATGATTTTGGAGGGAGTATAGGACACAGTGTCTTGTTTTATTTGTATTGCCTGTGTTTCTGCAGTGGGGCCTGTGCCTACTGCTGACAGCATGGAGTGGCATGTCGGGAAGTTTACAAAGGTGGTGGTGGCTAGTGGTGGGCTGTTTCAGGTCTCTGACCCTGATGATCTCTATGGAGCAGGGTAATGAGAAGTAGGATGGTTGCTGAAACAAGGTGGGAGAGGGATGGAGTGTTTGGGTCTCTTACTCTGATGGTTTTGTGGAGCAGATCAGTGAGGCAGTTGTGGAGGTGGCAGTTGGTGGAACCAGGTTGTTTCCGGTCCCTATCCTGTTGGCTGCAAGGACCACCGCAGTGAGAGAAGTTCCATAGTGGGACTTCTAGTACTTGAAACATGCTAAGAAAATGGATGTTAATTGCTCTCATCATATGAATGTTAATGAAGCAATGTTAACCAACTAGATTTATTCTATAATGTATACATATTTCAAAATATCATGTTATATTTGATAAGTTGTCAATGCGAGAAATAATGAGTTTTTTTTAAAGGACTATGAAACTTAGATGTAATATATATATATATATATATATATATATATATATATATGTCACTAATGACATTGAAAACTTTTAATGAGTATGTATGTGTGTATCTGTACATGTGGGTGAGTGTGGGTATACATATGTCATAACAAAGATGTGGAGGTCAGGATACATTGGGGTATGGATCCTCAGCTTCCACCTTATTGGAGATAGTGTCTCTTTGTTGTTCACCAGGCTAGGTGGCTCTTGAGATTCTGGGAATTCTTACTGTGCCTGGCTTTACCTGAGGTCTGAGTATTTGAACTCAGGCCTCCACGATTATCCAGTAAGCACTTTATCCACTGGGCTATTTCTTCAGTTCCCAGATATTTAGCAACTTCAATTGAGGACATTAATATCTCAAAATGCAAAGTGCTTTTAAATGTAAATTAAATTTTGTGTAACTTTGAGTCGTGAGACATCTATGTTTCTTTACCTTCAGATGGTTAGCTTGTTTCAAAGGAGTCCAAATGTATTCACAAAGAGAAATCATATTCACCACCTATATTTTCACCTGATGTTACTCTACTTTTTCTAAGATTATTTCTTTCAAGTTCTCATTTTTAGTTAAGGGAAAGTAATTGTGTCAGTAAATTACCTGTAATGCACATATAAGAGAATGCTGCCCCACAGAAGCATTCCCATCAGCAAGATGGGCTTCTAGGAGCTGGGAATGAGACGCTCCTGGTGGACTCACCTGCACCTCTACCCAACTCTCCTACCTAAATCTATTCCTTCTTTTTAAATATCTAATGCTATTTTCGCAGACCAACTTGGCCCTGCTCTGTTCTTGACATGTATAATTGTTTTCTCCCCCTTCCATACTTTTCCTTCATCTTTTTCCTCATCCAAAGATCTAAGATTGGCCTTGTTTTTAGGGGTTCTGAGTCCCAGCCTCTTGAAAGAGGGTACTATTTCTTGTCATTTGGTAACATAGATTCCTTCTTTTCAGTCTCTCTTTAGCCAAAAGACCCACATCTCCTTCTCCTTTTCCTTCCCCTACAGTTCCCACTTCTATTTATGTTCCTCATCTTACTTTCTCTTGATCAACTCCATACTAATAAACAGTGTTTTTTGTTTCTTTTCACAGCTACTCACAACAACAAAATATTAGTACACACAGAACTATCAGTGTCCCTTTACTCCATTAAATGATCAACACTGAGAATTGACTGTTTTGTAGTCGAATATCACTGTCTTTATAGTGGGGCCACCATGGATAGTGAATGTTATTTAGAACAAAATATACTGACATCTGAAAGAAAAACCAAGTTCATAAAAAGACAGGGTAATCAGAAAAACAGCTATTTCTAAAGAGAAACTTCAAAAGCGAGAAGTACTTAAAATGATGTATTTCAAGCTCTAAAAGACCAAAGCTACAAAGTAAGACTACTATCCCAAGCAATACTGTAATACATGAGTGACAAATAAAATCTTTGCATGATAAAAGAAGGCTTAAAGAATTTATGGCCACTAAAGTAGCTCTATAAATGATACTGGAAGGATACTTCAGACCTAAGAGAATCATAAACACATCCAAGAGGCTATAGAGAAGAAAATACATTATATAAAAGAGTAGTTAAGCAAATGAAGATTAGGAAAACAACCAATACTATAAAATCACTGAAATGACAAGAGGTAATACTCCACTTTCAATAACAACTCTGGATATTAATGTTCTCATTTTCTCCAATTAAAAGACACAGATTTCTTGTATCCTATCGGATGACAATGGAATAAATCTAGACATCAACAGCAAGGGAAACTACAGAAAATAAACAAACTCAAGATTAAACAATGTACTATTGAATGATGATTGGAGTACTGAAGAAATCAAGAAAATAATTGAAAATATTCCTAGAATTAGATGCAAATAAAAACAACAAACTAAAATCTATGGGCTACAATTAAGCAGTTCTAAGAGAAAAGTCCATAGCCTGTATTTAAAAATTAGAGAGGCTTCCAATTTTTTTGGTATATGCACTTAGTGCTATGAAGTTTCCTCTTAGGAAAATTGTGTCTCCTAGATTTTGGTGTGTTATGTTTTGATTGTCATTTGATTCTAGGAATTTTAAAATGTCCTTCTTGATTTCTCCCTGGATCCACTCAGCACTGTGTTCCTTAGCTTCCAGGAATTTGTGGAATTATCCCCATTTCTATGGTTGTGGATATGTAGAAGAAACATTATGAAAAGGCATTAAGTTACCTTATAACAAGGGGGATATTGCTCCTGCTCGGCACCATAGTCTACAAAGTAAAAGGCAATGAGTGCCAAGAATGGACTCCCTCTTTGGAAGCTGCTGTCCACAGGCCTCATAGACAGTCACCAACACTGCCATTGCTGCTCTTGGTCATCCACCAGAACCTCACAGTAATATGCTGTTGCTGAAGACACTACACACATGAGCTGTACAACAAACAAGAACAAATCAAGCTGGCACTGCTGGAAGCTGCTATGGATGCTACTGAAGAGAAAAGTAAACATCAACCACACCCATCCGTGAATCCTGTGAGCTTCAACCACAACCAGTTTGGCAGGATATGTCCACTGGTGAGATAGTGACACAAATATTATGGAGTAACCAACCACTTTCTAATTGGATTTATGGTCTGCTTCACCCATACCTGCCATTGATATCAGGCCTAGGAAACTGTCGCCAGACAGATTATTTGGCAGAGGAGAGATCCTACTACTATTACTATTATACTAAATAGACATAGTATAAAACTGACTCCTAATGATGTGTTACACCCATAGATTAATGGATATCTCACCAGAGAAGCTTCTTGGTCAGATGGTAATTAACACAGAGACCTCAAACTGACTAAAAAGCATAGAATAAGAGGCTATAGAGAACTTATCCCAGAATAGGATATATCAAACTTTTGCCTCCCAAGGCTCAGGGATCATTGCAGAAGAGAGGGAAGAACAATTATAAGAGTCAGAGGTGGTGGAGGACCACAAGGAATGGAGTTTTCCAGACACTTAGTCAGTTATTCATATAAACTCACAGCAATGGTGGTAACATGCACAAGTCTTATGTAAGTTCAAAACAGACAAAAATCCCAGCATAGACATGGGGAAGTGGGTATGAAACCCCAACCAAGACTCAGTCTCATTTAAGGATGAGACTCTGTATGTTAACCAGACTCCAGTGCATTTGGGGGCACATATTTAACTCTATAGGCCTTAACACCTCTCTCCATCTCTCTATCTTTCTCTATTTCTCTCCATAGATAGATAGATAGACAGATAGATAGATAGATAGATAGATGATAGATAGATAGATAGATAGATAGATAGATAGATAGATATTAGAGTCCATGAAGTAGGCAGGGGGTCATTGGGAGGGACACACATAAGGGAAAGGATATAAACTTGATCAAAATATATTGTATAAAATTTGCAAAAGTTCAATAAAATTAATTAATTAAATAAAAATAACATGAGTAAAATTTAAAAATTAAAATTCTGAAGAGATGGCTCAGTAGTGCAGAGATGTTGCTCAACAACTATGAGGACCTGAGTTCAGACCCCAGCACCCTATAACAATCCAGGCATGGTGTCATGGGCAACCAGAATCCTAGTTCTATGGAGGACAGAGACAGGAAGATGGGGGCATGTGGGCTGTCAGCCTAGCTGAAAGACACAAGTTCCAGGTTCAAGGAGAGATTCTGCTTCAAAAAGAGTAAGAGGGATGGTGACACAGGAGGACATCTGGTATACCCTGTCTCATCTTGGTACACATGTGCATGCAGGCACATGAACTCAAAGAAGCATGCACATCCCCCTATACATATATGTACACACCACACCCACATCCAACATACATACATAAATTAGAGCTTTTAAAGAAATAAGTTGATTATGGGGGCTGGAGAGATGGCTCAGCGGTTAAGACCACTGACTGCTCTTGCAGAGAACTCAGGTTCAATTCCCAGCACCCACATGGTGCCTAAGAACCATCTTTGACTCCAGTTCCAGGGGAATCCGACATCCTCTTCTGACCGCAAAGGAAGAAGTTGATGATGCACTTTAATGCCTTGGAAAAAGAACAAACCAAACTACAGAACACTAGACTAAAAACTTAAGATCAGTACATAAATTAATGAAATAGAAATAATAAAAAAGATTAAGAAAAGACCAATAGTAATAAAACTAGTGGTGAAAATGATATATTAAAAAGATAACAGTGAAATTCATAAAATCATGAAGGCATATTTTAAAAACTTATATTCCAGTTAACCGGAAAATGTAAATTAAATGGATGACTTTCTAGACATATATAACCTACCAGGATATACAGATAAATAATTTAAAAAGATCTGTAACAAACAAAAATATCGAAGTATTGATAACAATTCTCCAGACAACAATAATAATACACTCCACCCCATTCACATTAAATGGGCTCAGTTAATTAAGTTAAATAAATAAAAATTTAAAGTACAAGCCCAGATTGATTCACAGTAGACTCCTACAGGCTTTTAAATAAGAATGAAGACCAATCCTTCTCAAATTATTCCATAATACAGAAAAGGAAAGAATACTTCTAAAAAATTTCTGGAGGTAGTATTGCCCTGATATATAAAAAACAGATTAAAAATCACAACAAAAATTAAAATGACACCTTTCCCTAATGACCACAGATGCAAAACTTCTCAAAAAATACTTACAAATGGACAAGAAGGCACCAAGGGCTAGAAAGATGGCTCAGGATTTAAGAGTGCTCTTATACAGAACCAGAGTTCAGTTCCCAGCACCTATGTCAGGCAGCTCACAACTGCCTGTATCTCCATCCAGTTCCAGGGGATCTCACACCCTCTGTTGGCCTCCCAGGACACCTGCACTTACATGTACATTCCCACACATAGACACCCATGAATACAGATAATTAAGAGTAAAAACAAAACCTTGGGCCTGGAGAGATGGCTCAGCAGTTAAGAGTACTGGCTGTTCTTGCAGAAGACTCGTGTTTGAATCCCAGCACCTACAAAGTGGCTAATGCCTGTCCATGACTCCATTTCCAGTGGATTTGACATCCTCTGCAGGCACTACATGATACAGGTGCACTTACATACAGGCAGGCATAGCACTTGAACACATAAAACTTTAAAAAATCTTTAAAAAAAACAACTAAAATCATGCACTATGAACACATTGGATTAATTCCAGAGATATACAGATGCTTCAACATATGCAAAGTAATAGATTTAAGACATCATATAAATAAACTAAATGACAGAAATCACACGATTTACTCAATAGATACAGTAAAGGCCTTCGACAAAAGGTCCCACCTCTTCTTGAGGACTTATGGGGAAATTAATGGCTTCTGGGGCAATAAGAGACATTTTCTTCAATGATGTAGCCGTGGTAAGGTCTCTGTGCTCCTGTAAATTGCCCATTGGCTATGCTCCTGTATAACCAGACTAAACTCACTGGGTCACAAAAATAAAGTAGCCATGAAGCTAGAAGGGGGACAAGCTAGGATGAGGAAGGGGACCAGCAGGAGTAGAGGGGAACAATGGAAGGTAATGGTGGGTGAATATGGCCAAAATATATTATATACAGGTATGACAATGTTATACATAATAATGAGTTATATTACAATTGATATGTTAATAAAAACTCAAAACAAGCATCAAAGCTATTGAGTATTGAAGATTATATAGGCGTTATGAAAGTGAAGTCAAAGCCGAAGCGACTGAAACTTTTCTTTTGGGACAGCAGCCCATGGGTCACTCTGCTTACTGTTGTCCTATTAAGGCTCCTTCTGGCTCCTTCCAAGGTATTTCCTACTACATTCTTCCAAATGAACCAACTGTCTTAAATGTGGAATCACTTGCTAGGTATTTAGCCTTATAGCTTGCTTGAAGGATATTAATGGATTAAATTAGGGGCCAATTTGATAAGAGTCTGCAGTTCAGGAACTTTTAAATGTCATCTTCCTATGAAATGGCTACTTTCCCTTGGGAGATTTTATCTTATATTTGGCCCTGTTTGGACAAGGTTCAGTCACCTCTATGCCTCCTTTTTGGTAATTGTGTTAACTGTGGAACAAAGAAAAGGAAGGAAAGCAAGCAAGGAGGGAGGGAGGGAGGGAGAAAGGGAGGGAGGGAGGGAGAGAGGAGGGAGAAAGGGAGGGAACAAATGGGATAGGGAGGCAGAGCATCGGAAAAATCAGCCTCTTCCAGGGTTTACACATAAATGTTGACATCTGTGAAGGGCAAGGGCTTTGATCCAGGGGCATGAGGAAGCAAGGTGGTCTCTGCGTTCCAGACAGAAGCAGACTGCAGGAGGAGCTTCATGCTTCATGCTTCCTTGTTTCCCAGAGCACTCTAGGCAGTAATCTCAGCACATTTCTTTGGGATGGCCAGCCAAAAAAAATCCCTAACAGAATGGTGAGCCCCACACCAGCCACACCACGTCACCCCCAACACGGCCATAAAAATAAAAGCCTACTGGAGACATTTAAGATTAAATTTGAAAAAGCTGAGACTCAGACATCTAAGTCTGATTGGGGTGGAGGAATCTGAAATTAAGATGAAAATACAGTAACCAAAAGATGAAGGAAATTATTCTAAAATGAATAATATGGATGTGGCATATGGCACCTTATACCCTACCTGGATCACCACTGAATATCCAGTCACCCAAAGCAAATAGAAAAGGAGACCAAGTCCCTGGTACCACACTGGCTGTCATAACAACTGCATGAAAATCATTCTTTTTTCCCTTTCCTATTACCTGACCTCCAGATTAAGGCCTTTGGCAAAGTTAAAGGTCATTGTCTAAAGTTACTGCTAGTACTACAAACATATCCTATTCCAAAAACCATCTCATGTTTGCCTACATTTAATTAATAATTTCCTGGAAACATGCCAATTTCAACCAAGAGCAAGATTATACCTACCAGGTGCCTTGGTTGGCTCTTCTAATGATTCCTAACTGGAATCACCTGAATTAATGTTCAAGTACATGACTAACATTTAACAGCTCTCTGACAGTTCACATTTAGATCTCACAGACGGTTTTCACAGGTATGCCTCAAGTATGACAGCATTTCTTGATGTTGTTAGACTTAATGAAGTTGCTTTTAAATATTCATGAGTCACTGAGCTGTCTCCTGCACTCTTGATTATATTTTTCCTTAACTGGTCTAAATATCTAGATGTCTGTTAAGATTTTTTTTTAAATATTTTCTTCATATGCTATTATGTTTTTCACAGCAAAATAGTGCCCTTGGGATATTACATTTAACCTGCAAGTATCTTCTCTATACATTACAAACAAGCTCTTAATATTGGCTAGAAAAAAATTAATTGGAAGGCAGTCTTAAAAATTGTGAGGGTTTTGCATGCTTATTCATAACATTAAAATAAGACCAGACTAGAAACCAAATTTAATGTCAGAACTGAATCAGAAACTCAGAGTTTAAGAATCCTAAGAATAAAACAGTGACCACAAGTTAGTTAAAAACAATTAGCTTGGGCTGGAGAGATGCCTTAGTGGTTAAGAGTGCTGACTGCTCTTGCAGAGGACCCGGGTTTGATCCCCGGCACCCACATGGTGGCTGAGAACCATCTTTAACTCCAGTTCTAGGGGAATCCGACACCCTCTTCTGACCGCAGCATTGCATGACATGGGTGCACCAACCTACATGCAGACAGTACATTCAAACACATAAAAATAAAGAACAATTAGCTAATGGAGATTCTTCATTCACTAATGATTCTATAACAGGCAATAAGACCACAGCATGAAGAAAACATTTTTTTAATTTATTTATTATGTTTATGTGTATGAGTGTACTGTCTGCATGTAGGTTGGTGCACCCGTGTCCTGCAATGCCTCGGAGGCCAGACCTTTGGATTCCCCTGGAACTGGAGTTAAAGATGGTTCTTAGCCACCATGTGGGTGCTGGAATTGAACGTGGGTCCTCTGCAAGAGCAGTTGGCACTCTTAACTGCTGAGCCATCTCTCCAGCCCCCTGGAGAAAACATTTTTAGACAGTAAAGCACATGTGGATTGGGGTAAAAGGGAAAGTCAAACATTCTTGACTATGATACACATTAATCCAAAGCCTCAACACAAGGCTATATCACTCAGAAGGAACACAAAGCAATTCTTTAAGAGCCAAAAGTAAGAGTCTGTAGATAATAGGATTATTAACCAATAATCATAGAATCGTCTATGTTGAGGGAAAGATTATAATAAAGGCTTTGATACCTGAAAGTATGTGAAATGTTTGGAAAATAGCACAATTTTAAGCTGAAAGAGACATTTTTTAAGAAAAAAAACAAGTTTGGGTGCAATTTGCAGGAGACCTTAACAACCAGTCAGATTTGGACAACCTTTTCATGGACAGATGTTGACTGCATTAGCAGGAACTCTGTGATCAGAACCATACTCTGAAAAGTACTTAGGGGCAGGGTAAATGCATTGCAAGAGGAGAAAGCAGTTTTGGTCTTAACCAAAATACAAAAACTGTGAAATGGTGTTTTATTATAAGCCATTTTTAGTGGTCTTGAAATTAAAAAGGTTCATATGCAAATAAAAACCTTCAGTGGGAATGTAAACTTGTACAGCCACTATGGAAAGCAGTGTGGAGAACCCTTGGAAGACTTGGAATGAACTTGCCACCCGACCCAGCCATACCACTCCTGGGCATGTACCCTCAAGACTTAAGCCACCACAGAGATACATGCATGGCCATGTTTATTGCAGCTCTCTTCACAATAGCAAGGAGCTGGAACCAACCTAAATGCCCCTCAACTGACGAGTGGATAGAGAAAATGTGGTACATCTACACAATGGAATTCTATGCAGCAGTAAAGAAAGACGACATCACGAGCTTTGCAGGAAAATGGCTGGAGCTAGAGGACATCATGCTGAGTGAAGTAACACAGTCCCAGAAAAACAAACGATGCATGGTATCACTCATCTGTGGATGCTAGTGCCAATTACCCAGTTGTAAGTATTTCTTGTGTAGGGCCCCCTGAGCTTTTGTACAAAGCAGTTGGGCATAATGCATTTTGGAAACAACAACAACAACAGAAAATACTGCATCAAAGAACTGACTGAAACAGTGAACTTCTGCTCAAAACAGTCAACTTCCCCATGGAAAATATTGAGAAAGACTAAGAGATGGAAAGCATGTTTGGTAGAATGCACGAGCTCTGGTGGGGTGGGGGAATGAGTGGGAACATGGGTCTAGATTTGTTAAAAATAAATAAATAAATTTATGTGAAAAATAAATAAATAAATAAATAAATAAATAAATAAATAAAAAATTAAAAAAAAAAAAACCTTCAGTCTGGGGAAAGGTATTTCAATGTTCCTGATAACCAGAGGGCACCATATTAGAGTTCAGTGTATGGTCACCATCTTGGAAATCAGCTACACTGAAATTCCTGTTAGGTCACAAAACTATTGCTCTGAAAAGAAGGTGGTACTTTGACACTGTGTTCAACAGGTGAGTACCTATTCTTTCTTACTTTGTGGTAAGATCTTATTACCTGGGAGGAATATAAGTATAATATAAAGAATTGCTTTGCACGACACGGGTGCACAGACTTGCATGCAGACAGTACATTCATACACATACAGAAATAAATAAAATTAATAAAAAAAATAAAATAAAATAAATAAAAAAAGAATTGCTTAATTCAACCAATAAGTATGAATTCAGCCTTTTGTAGTGGTCAAGAATGGGAAATTTCTATTAAAATCTCTAAATATACTTTTAAAATATGATAATATCAATCAATCTGGAAAGTAATATAAAATGACAACATTCAGACTTAATCTTCTGTTAAGAGAATAGAGGTTGGTGAGTTCTGGAGTCTACGAGATCTAGGTATTTATTGCTTCTTGGACTTAGTTTGCTCAGCTGAAGAATGGGAATGGTAGGATTCACTACACTTTTATGAGTGTCAAATAAGACAATGCTTGTAAATCCTTTATGTCAAGGTATTTGATAGACATTAGTTGTAATGGTGACTTCCTATTTTATTGTGTGCCCCATAGCATTTCCATGTTCTTTTTACAGATAAATTCTAGCTCTTGAGTGGTAAATACTTATGATATCTTTCTCCACATTTTTCCTTTCATTGTTTCACTTGTTCTTAGAATTGCTATATGTAGAACACTAAGCATTTCTTGTTTGATCACCTGTTTAGCTATCATAAGCATGGCATGGAAAGTTTAGGATGGTAGCTCAGTTCTCTGCCTCCACAGTATTTCAATATTTACATGAAAATCATTAGGAAGTTCCACTGTGGATATCCTGAGCTCTTTCTTATAGTATAAGATTCTTTTCTCATTGCTGTGATAAAATATATTGAAAGAAGCAACCTTAAAGGAGAAAGGATTTATATTGGTTCATGATTTGAGAGAAGATGGTCCATCATGGCAGGGAAGGCATGGTAGAGAGAGCTCTGTCTGTGGTGGTGGGAGCTTGTGGCAGCTTCTCCTTATATAACACCAACCTGGAAGTAGAAACACTGAGTGGTAAGGAGGACTGGCTTGTAACTCTCAAGGCCTGTTTCTGAGTGGCCTACTTCCTCCAGCAAGGTCTCACCTCCTAATGATTCTGTAAGTCTCTCCAAACAATGCCACACTAGGAACCAAATATCAGACCCGTGAGTCCCTGTGGTTCATTTCATGCACAAACCATAGTATAAAAGAATATGGAATCATTAGCATTCTGGACATAGCAAAGTCTATTCATTTAGTTAGTCTTTTGTTCTACCTGAATTAAAATGATAATTTTTTTATTTGGTCTCACCCTTATGAATGATTGAATTTATTTACAGTTATACCGGTGGCTTATTTAACATCCTGTAGCCTGATTTCTGTCTTCTTTTTGGGAGAAGAAATCATACTGTATTGTTTAATGATATTCTTCATAGCACTGAGATAATAAATAGAAGCAGAAGAATGAATGTACTTGGTAGACTAAATTCTATATATCTATTCATTGTTTTCATTTTACATCACCATATAACTTCACAAATAATAAGAGTTATGTAAGTAAAAATCTACAAAATACACAAGACATCAATAAAAGCATTAAAAAAATCTACAAAATTACTTTTTAAGAAAAGATGAAAGATTCTAACTGGAAAAAAACGATTCTAACTGGGTCAGCATGGAAAAAATTGACTTCTTGTTTCCACTTATGTTCTACCATAGAATGGCCAAAAGTTTGACACTCAGAACAAAAGTATGAATAAGCTTGGAAAGGAAAATAGTGTGGGAGATTACTGACTGGCAGATATGCAGCTTAATTCTCAAAGAAAGAATTCATTTTTCTTTTCCACCTACAGCTTTTGCACTAATAAAATGTTTTCCTGGACAGTGATATATTAAAAAGAATGTTTTCCATCATTTCAGGTGTGTGTGTGTGTGTGTGTGTGTGTGTGTGTGTGTGTGTTCATATGCAAGTTCAGGCTGTGTCATACTAGTATGTCTTGGAGAATCCTCCCACAAAGGGGGAACCTAGAGACACACATGTTTCAGGAAGACAAGAAAATGGAAACTGACACTTTCTTTTATGAATCCCCCTGCCAGTGACACAGAGTTGCTCATAATCCAATTCTTGCATCTCTTATTTCCAGGTTTCTGCCTCTCAGAAGGAAAACTAAATATAATCAAAATTCATGTTGACATTCTATAGCATAGTAGAGTAAATACAGTCTACAGTACCCTATACTATATTTTTTTTAAATAGCTAGAAGGGCCCCAAATTTCTCAACACAAAGAAATGAATGTGTTTATAAGGATGCTAATTACCTTCTAGATTTTAATATATATGCATACATATTATTTTTGTTATTGCTCTTATTCCATAAATAACACAAATATAATGCCTTTTAAAAAGTAAAATATTTAAAAAGATTAATGAGAAAACTAGTCTTATGGGGCAATTTGCTTGAGACAGAGTCTCATATATCTTAGATTGCCTTTTAACTCATAGACAATATACTTAAATGTCTAATCTTCCTGCTTTCACCTCCCAAGTGCTAGGATTAGAGGCTCATGCCATCAGGCACAGTATTTGAGATACTGTAGATCAGGCCTAGGACTCAAACCTTAACTAACTCGTAACAAAATTATTAGTATCACCACCTATCTACTATGTGTCATTTAATCTCCATTTTAACTTTAGAAGATGTTCACTTGTATTCTCATTTTATACATTACAGAGTAAGTTATCTGTTAAAGTTTACATGGCATATGGTAAGAGAGAGACTTTAGGTTCTTGAAATTTAGACCAGAGTCCAGAATTTAATCACTTTAATTATCTCCTTGTGTATTATCATGCTATTATTCACAATATTATTAACTGGTTAATGTAATTTCAATAATATGTTTTTACAGAATTGATTAGATTTCAAATAAAGAAAAAAATTGCCATATCATTTTATATTAAGTGAGTGACTGTAGTTCCCAGAAAAAAAACTTAACTTACTGTATACAACTTAAATCTGTAAAATCAATGAGACCTCCATGGTTAACAGCTCAAAAGAGGGAGTCCATTCCTGGCATTTGGCTTTTTTTATTTGCTAGCCAATGGTATCTTGCATGGCCACTGAACATCTGTTTTACGGGTAACTACATTTGTACTCATGTTATGTTGTATATGTGCATACTGTCAGAAGCTTCTAAAGTAGTTGTTTCCATATGAATTTCGCCATGCCCTGCCCTCCCATTTCCCACCCTACTTACCTCTTCCTATCCTGTTATTTCCTTTCTCCATTTATATTGCTGAGTTCTGTCTCTCCTCCCATGAGCTCATCCCCCTTCCTAATTCCTTATAAACTTACTGATCTCTGAAACAAAAGGGTAGCATCCACTTATGAGAGAGAGCATAAGACATTTATCTTTCTGGGTCTGGGTTACCTTACTCAATATGCTTTTTTCCTGCTCCTTCCATTTATCTATGAACTCCATAATTTTGTTTTTCTTGGCAGCTGAATAATATTTCATTGTATTGTACCATATTTTCCCTTCATCAGTTGATGGACGTCTAGGTTGTTTACATTTACTGGCAGCTGTGAATAGAGCAGCAATGAACTTGAGGATCACTCAGCAAGAAGGGGTTGAAGCATTCTAAGACCCAAAGGCAGATAAATACAAGGAAATCATGCTGTCTGGATACCACAGGGTGGTTGCACATATGAACAGTCAGCATTTGTGATAACATGCAGAAGACCTGTGTAAGTCCATACCTGGCAAAAACCCAGCATGCAGGGGGCAGGTAGACAGGAAGCCTAGCTCTAGCTGAGGGTCTATTGGCAACTGATAGCTGCGGGGAGAGGGAGAATCAGGTTTTTTTCAGGGTTTAATGCCTGGTGGGTTGACCAGCCTCCAATGGATGGACTTCACCCAAGCATATTTGGAGAACAGAGATAAGACTGGACAGAACTTTAAAGAAAGATGTGTGGTGGGGAATAAGATGAGGTTGGTGATCTGAATATGCTCAAAATATGTTGAATGAAATTCTGGAAGAGTAAATTAAAACACTTAAAAATAAAATAACAAAACAGGCAAAGTCTAGGAGAAGCTTGTCATGTCCCTCAATGCTGTATTCCCACCCGTACAGGATTTAATACTAAATTATAGGATACACCTCCCTGAAATTCAAGTGAGCTGTCCCCAGAATGAAACTCTTCAAACTGTCACTTTCTTGCATTGGTTTCCTTGCACAAAGTGGAAAAACAACATAGCATGTTATTCAGTACTTGCTTTGTCATCCAGCATGTCATAGTAACTTGGTCTTTACCACCCTTGAGCTGCACATGCTTCTTCATAATGGTTTTCCCTCAAAAGAAATGAGCTCATCTCATGAAAAGGACTTTGCATTGCTGCATCTCTGCTTGTGTCACTTTGCCACAGAAACTCTCATCCCCTTACACTCTCCTCTTTCTTGGCTTTCATGTCTCTTCTTTCCCACACTTAACTTTCCCCTGTTCCCTTTTGTTTCTAGAAAATTCTAATACCACTCTCTAATATTTATTCTCACCTCACAGCTGTTCTAGTATAGAAGTACCACATATACTTATAGAAGATATACTACTGCTAAATATAGCACTTGATATATTTTTATAGAGTCTATGGATATGTATTTTGACATCAAGATTAAACTAAATACAAAAGTTCCTATCTTACTTTGCTCATTTAATTTTATATGTGTATCATAATTATTTACCATACTATTTAAAACTCTTAACAAAACAGTTTCAATATCCAAATAATATTTAATTATGTGGTGTCTCCATAATTTACTTAATCATTTTTCTTTTGTCCTTGGGGAAGTTCCAATATTTCATTATCTCAAGTACAATTATGATTGCCAATTTGGACATAAATAATTGCCTATAATTATAATCATTAGACTAGTCCTCTTTTAGAGATAGAGAAGAGGTAAAGAAGAAAAATATGTCAAAAGGTATGGACATTTTAAAAACATTCTAGAAGTTTTTTTTTTTTAATTTTTTTTTATTATTATTTTTTTGTATGGTGTATGAATGTACTGTCTGCATGCAGGTCTGTGCACCGTGTCGCAATGCCGCGGAGGTCAGAAGAGGGTCTCGGATTCCCCTGGAACTGGAGTTCTCCTGGAATTGGAGTTACAGACGGTTCTCAGCCGCCATGTGGTTGCTGGGGACGAACCCGGTCCTCTGCAAGAGCATCAGTG
This sequence comes from Rhizomys pruinosus, assembly GCA_009823505.1. Taxonomy (NCBI): domain Eukaryota; kingdom Metazoa; phylum Chordata; class Mammalia; order Rodentia; family Spalacidae; genus Rhizomys; species Rhizomys pruinosus. The sequence continues at coordinate 33,378 of VZQC01012797.1, forward strand.
CTCTTAACCGCTAGGCTATCTCTCCAGCCCAACATTCTAGAAGTTTTGACACACACACATCTATCTATATCTATATTATATATTATAATATATTATATAATATATATATATCAAAAGGAGGCAAAAGTTGTAAGAGCCAGGAGTGGTGGATGATCACAGGAAGCAGAGTTTTCCATAAAGATGTTCAGTTACTCATATGAACTCACAGCAGTCATGACAGCATGTACAGCAAAGGGGATTTGAGGACACACATTAGACTCAATAAGACTTAAAAATGTGTATATATAATAGAGTATGTAATATATGTAATAGAGTACATAAAATTTTGAGGAAACAAGTGGGGTCCACACAGCACAGGGCATGTATATGTTGAAAACATTGTATGAAATTTGCAAAAATGCATGTAAAACTTCTTAGAAACTAGTTTATATTTAAATTACATATAAGCAAAATAAGGATATGTATATATAACTTTATATATAATCTACAGATGTATTAGTCAACTTTTCTGTGCTTGTGATAAAACACACCATGACCAAAGAACTTATAAAAGGAAGAGTTTATTTGAGCTCACAATTGACGGTTTCCAGGAATTAGAGTCCATTGTGGCGGGAGGCGTGGTGACCGGGGCTGGAGCGCAAGCCGAGGTTCACATCATACAATGAGCACAGGAAGCAGAGAGTGCGACTGAGGACTGCAATGCTTGTTAAATTCACTAAGCCCTCCCCTAATAATGTACTTCCTCGAGCATGGCCAACACATTCTAGACCTCCAAGAACAAGGCCGCCACCAACTGAGACAAATGTCTGAATACTTACAGCCTATGGGGGACACTCATTCAAACCACCACATTCCACTCCCTGGCCCCCATAGGTTTCTGACCATATAAAATGCAAAATGCATTTAGTCCAACCTTAAAAGTCCCCATAGTCTTTCCCAGTTTCAATGCCATTCAAAAGTCTACAGTCCAAAATCTCTTCTGAGACTCAGGCCAATCTCCTAAACTGTAAGCTCCTGTAAAATCAGAAGACAAATTACAAACTCCCAATGTACAGTGGATCCGAATACACATTCCCATTCCAAAAGGGAGGAATAGAGGCATAGTGAGGAAATACTGGACCAAAACAAGACCAAAAACCAACAGGACAAACACCAAGTCCAGTAGCTCCATGTGTGACTTCTGGGACTTGACTTCCAAAGGGCTTAGATGGCTCAGCTCTTGCAGCTTTGCTTGCAACATACATCTCTTTCTTAGGCTGGTACCACTCCCTGTATGCAGCTCTCCTTGGCAAATATCTCACAAGTCTGGCATCTCTAATGTCTTCTTGGGGTCTCTGCTACCAACCAGACTTCACATTCACAGCTTCATGCAATGGCCTATCAGGGCCTTCTTTATGCAGGGACACCCCTGCTGCACTCTGCCTCACCTTGGCAGCTCTCTGAAAACATGGAGGAAGAACTGAAGACCCCTTCACTCTTGCAAACTTCATGCCTCTAAAGCCAGCAGCCGAGTTTGGCTGCAAGTTTGGGATGGACCCTGGCCTATTTCAACCACATTTGCTACTTTTCTCTGCCCTGAACTTGGAGCAGAAAACCCTTTCAGTATTTTCCTTTCAAAAGTTTGAGGATTAGCTGAGTGTGGTCTTGCCCTGAAGGTACTATTTCTGTTGTTTGCTTGTAAATCTTGAGGCCCTTTCTTAATTACTTTAATCTCACTTTTTTCCATTGTTTAGTTGTAAATAGCTAGGCCTCTCCTTAATCACTTTAATCTCCTTATCAAAAGGAAACTCTCCTTCACATGCCTTGGCCCTGCCTTTAATCTTCCTAGTGGGGTTTTCAGATCCAAACTGTACATTCTGCATTTCTTTCTGCTCCATCTGCTCTTCTTTACTGTAGATCTGCACAATATTCACCATTAATAGCCATGCCACCATTTCTACATTAGGCTGTCTTGAAATACCCTCCACCAAAGACATTAGTCCATTGCTTTTCAACTTAGCATCAGGCAAGAATTTGGGCTGTGGGAAAACTGCAGCCAGACTCTTTATCAAAATATTCCAGTTGCTGCCTAAGTCTTTATTTTCCTTTGGAATTACATTTTTTGCAGCAATGCTTTCTTCCAGGCTTCTACTAGAATGGCCCCTTAAGCTCTGCTTACAGTAGTCAACAGCTTTTCTAGCCCAAAGCTCCAAAGTCTTCCACATTTCTCCAAACATCCACATGGTCAGGTTCTTCACAGCCAACAGCCCACTCTCTGGTACCAAATAACTGTATTAGTCACTTTTCTTTTGCTGTGATAAAACACCACGACCAAAGGAACTTATAAAAGGAAGAGTTTATTTGAGCTTACAATTGACGGTTCCAGGGAATTAGAGTCCATTGTGGTGGGAGGTATGGTGGCTGGGGCTGGAGCAGCAAGCTGAGGGTCACATCTGGAAACAGAGAGAGGGACTGGAGACTGCAATGCTTGTTAAACTCACTAAGCCTGCCCCTGATAACGTACTTCCTCTAGCATGGCCACACCTTCTAAGACCTCCAAGAACAGTGCCACCAACTGGAGACAAATGTCTGAATACTTAAAACCTATGGGGGACACTCATTCAAACCACCACAACATAAAATATATAAATTTACCAAACCCCAGATTTTAACAGTGTGTAAAACCCCAGCAACAGGGAGAATATTGCTCTATTGCAACTTGAGCACAATGTTCAATTGCACAAGTGAACAATGCTTTCATTAACTTTCAGTGATGATGTTAAAGGATGAAAACCATCTTTTTCTTCTATGACGATAATAATAAAACAGATCACATAAGCTCAGTAATTTATTTTTGAGTTATCACAAAGCTTTGGGTTCAAGAAAATCCTGGTGAGATGAAACGTTAAAGAAGGAAGGACCCTTTGCAATTTAGCAGAAGGCTGCACTGACTTCCACATGTCCACTGCCAGTATGGGCTTGAACGGGTGGGGAAACAAACCTGTAACAGTTTCATTGCAAGGAATAAATAGTAAAGTACTGAGCTTTGAAACCTAGGTGATATGGTAGACTAGATAAAAATCTAAAGGTGCCTAAGGGTAAAATTTGGGCCAAATTTTGCTCAGGAGAGGACAGTAAAGGTGTTGAGATGCAGTGAGATAGAGGATTCCACAGTGCTTCAGCCCTGGAATCCAGAAGGCTGGAGTTCAAAGGTCAAACAATATGTCTTAAACTACAGCACAAATTTGTTTACATATTTTTATTGAAGTTTTGTGCATTTCATACAACATTTCTCAATCCAGTTTAGACTCATTCCTTCTTCTATGCCCCCCAACAACCCAAGCTCATGCATTCTGCCACACATGTCTTGCATATTTTTCTCAGTCTCTTTAAAGTTTTTCTTTGCAGAGGTTTACTATTTGGGACAGAAATTTATTGTTTCAGTCAGTTCTTTGACCCAGTCATTTTGCTGTTGTTGTTCCCTCCAATTTGTATTGCTCTAAAATATGCATGTATATGTCACACATATACCAAAATTATGACGTCTGAAAATAACCTATATGTTATTTCCAAAATGTGTTTATGAATTCACATTTTCCCTTTTAATTTTATATTACTCTAAAATATGCATACATATCCTCCACCCATATACCAAAATTACAAAGTCTGAAAATAAGTGGTAGGTTAATTCTAGAGCCCATTAAGGGATTCACATTTTAACCATACACTTTTCAGATAAAAAGAAATACAACATTGATGATGCTCAGTTTGTTCTACAACTAGGGATTTGGTGTTAGCATCCACAAATGAGGGATACCATTTGTTGTTTGTTTTTCTGGGACCATGTTATTTCACTTAGCACAATGGCTTCTAGTTATATCCATTTACCTGCAAAGTTCATGATGTCGTTTATTCTTTACCACTGCATAGAACTCCATGGTGTAGATGTATCACATTTTCTTTATCAACTCATTGGTTGAGGGGCACTTGCGTTGCTTCAGCACAACTTTTTAATGCTCAGACTCCGCTGAGAGTGAAGACATCAGGAAACTGACAATGATCATGTGAGAGATTGAAACTGATCAAATCAGGCCTGAATTAAGGGCATTAAAATTGTTTAAACTGGGAATCCTAGAACTTAAAATGCACATTTAAAATATAAAGTATACTAGGGCCAGTGGTGGCTCAATGCTAGAAAGCTTGCCTTGTGTGTGAACACTTATACATGTAAGGCCCTAAGCTCAGTCCTCAGCATGGTGTGGGGATTAAATGTATAGACATTTATTTTGAAAACTGTAAATACAGTGGAAAGAAGTTTAAAGCTTAAACAGTATCTAAATAAATAAAACTAGAGGCCATACTTATGGATTGAAAGATTAAATAAGTTTAAGATGTACCTGGGCCTGGTGCTGCAGACTATTTAATTCCAACCACTCGGGCAGCTGAGGCTGAACAGTAAGTTCAAGTCCTGTTTGGATGCATTAGTGAGACCCTGTGTCAAAATAAAAACATGAAGAGAGCTAGAGATGTAGCTCAGTGGTAAAGTACTTTCATATGATTCCCCAGCATACAAGAGTTCCTAGGTTCAATTCCCAGTCTGCAAGAAGCATGCAAAGAGAAACCTTGTTTTTTTTTTTTTTTTAGTTTTATTTATTTTCTATGTGTATGAGTGTACTGTCTGCATGTAGGTTTGTGCGCCCATGTCATGCAATGCCAAGGAAGTCAGAAGAGGGTGCTGGATTACCCTGGAACTGGAGTTAAAGACGGTTCTTAGCCACCATGTGGGTGCTGGGGATCGAATCCGGTTCCTCTGCAAGAGCAGTCAGCACCCTTAACCGGTAGGCCATCTCTCCAGACCCAAGAAACCTCATTTTTAATGACAGTTTTTCTTTAAGTTACTAATATTTTTGTGAAAAATAAAACCTAGTTTTAAAAGTTGGATTGGACACACAGTTCTACAGAACATGTAGGAGATGAATTTCTATAGCTCCTACCAAGTACTGCTAAAAGCCTTAGAAAGTACATATGAAAAAAATATGTAAGAATATTCTGAAAGATGGTAATATGTCACCCTGGCATTAAACTCCAGGGCCTGTGCAATGGTATGCTTTTGAATGCCCTAGGCTTTCTTTTTGTTTCATTCAGGTTGAATTGTGTGATTAAATACTGAAAGCATTAATTGGTTTAGACAATAAAACAAAACAAAACAAAACCCAGAAAAGCTGTTTTTGCTGAGCAAAGGATCAATAGACATGTAAGAAAGCAAGATGTAAAGCTTGGACCATAAACGTCCTACTTCTGGCCCACTACACAAAAGGTCTTCAGCTCAACCCACCTCAGGTGGCAGACATAGAGCAGAGCTGTGAGACTTCTAGCCTGACCTGGCTGTGTCTAAAGGGGTTTGGGGGGAGGGGTCTCAGAGAAGCTTGAGTCCTGCTGCAGTCCCTCAGGGGTAACTAATGCAGGGAGGAGGAGGTCTTAAAAGGAGATAAAAAGTAATTGCACTAAGCTGAAATGAAAACACGGTATATTAAGAATTTGGGTTATACAGTGCTGAAAAGAACATTTGTAGGATAAAATTCATCTCTTAAAAAGACAAAGATACATCAATAATGTAAAATTTACTTCAAGACAATAAAAAAATAACAAAACTCACCAGGCGTGGGGCGTGGTGGCGCACGCCTTTAATCCTAGCACTTGGGAGGCAGCGGATCTTTGTGAGTTCAAGGCCAGCCTGGTCTACAGAGTGAGTTCCAGGACAGCTGTGGCTACAGGGAGAGCTGTCTCAAAAAGACAAAAGAAAAAAGAAAATAACAAAACTGACCCAAAGCAAACCAAACAGAATTATGAAGATTAATGTAATAATCTACCAAATAAAAAGCAAAAATAAGTGAGGAAAATGAGCAAAGTAAAGAAATGGCTCTTTGAAAAGATCAATAAGTGTATATGAAGACTAAGCAAAGAAAGGGGACACACATTTCCAGATCAGAAATGAAGTCTCTCCACTAGTATTTCAGACATCAAGAGATAATAACTGAAAGCCAAGGAACAATTCTATGCACATAAACCAGATAACCCAGATCTTCCTGTGACTCTGCAATATTTGAAAATAACAAATGAAATGGGAACTACTGCTGACACTTTATAAAAATCCATATTCAGGTTGCCATTAAGTATACAAAGATAAGTTCAACATTGTAGAACATGAAGCAAAGGCATGCTAAAATCTCTGTTTACCCAGATTACCCCAAATAAGTTTACATTATTTACTTAGCTCATCACCACAGTGCACTGAAATATAAATATTTTTCTAGATTTTTGTGGATCCCTGATTTAGGCAGCATTTATTTGATTTCTAGATTGTTCTTTCATTTTGATTTTTATTTATTTTGTTCTTTCTTTTTTTGTATTTATCTACCTATCTATTTTGTATCTGTGCATGTGTGCACATCCATATGAGTGTATCTGTGCACACACACCATTGTATGTAGAAGTTAGAGAACAACTTTCTGTAATTGATTCTCTCCCATGAATTAGACTTAAGTAGTTAAGCTTGGTGGCAAGCATCTTTACTAGCAGAACCATCTCATTGGAACTTCTTTCTGATTTAAGCTTCTAGATCAACAACCAGACAACTGTCTATAGGATCTGAACCAAAAGTTTATGTGCTTAGGCTCTCCTGAATCAAATCCTCCTTGAAACTCCTTGAAGTTACTTGAAAAACTACCCACCCTCTATACCTCAATCACCATTCCATAGAGCCAGCACATGTACACCCGGACCAACTCAGCTGGCACATGTGAGTTGTTAATATATGGTCCAGAGGGGCCATGCACCTATCCACCATTTCTTGAAACCAGAAGGAAAAAGAGAAATATAGAAAATTAAAATGCTTTGAAGACAGTTTCTGTTACATCATAAATGCCAGACTAAGATATATGGACATTTTTAAAGGAGGCAATAAAATGGGTGGAGGTAGGAATACAAGCTGCTTTTTGTATTTGCTTTGGAAATGAAATAACATGATTTGGCTTGTATGTTAGGGAAATAAATCTGTGGGCAATTTATCTGAACCATAAGTAGACAAATATTATTGTCACTCCATGATCATTACAAGCACAAACAAATGTTTCCAGGTTAAAAAAAAAACAAAAAACGTGATTTGAATAGTTTCCACAGAGGTATAATCATCCCAGGCTGAGGTCCTCTATCATTAGAATTTTCAGCCTGAGCATTTTTATCTCGGTCAATGACAAGTACCCTTAGAAACATCAGTTTGAGGTATGTAAATGATAACAAAGAGGAGGGAGTACATCAGGGAAAGCCATGGTGGTGCCTAATGGTGAATCAAAAACAGGCAAGGTCACCCTCCCCACTTGAGGCTTACTAAACGATGAAATACATGGTCTCATCTTGAGTGGCCTATTCTTGCTTCTAACATACAGCCCTGTGCAGCATAACTGAGAACATATTCATTTTATCTTTTGAAAACAAAGGATGATAAAGATTTTATAAAAGAAGAAAAGTCACTTTTATACATCTGTTCTTGTATATTCTGTATTATGGGAGAAAATTATAAAAAGTCAGTGTATATATTAAAAATATTTATCAGGTTCAGATACAGAGATCCTTCTCTTCCATGTTTGAATTTGGCTTTGGATATTTCCAGTGTCTCTCTGTAACCAGCATCGTTATGATTTTATAAAAGCTCAACTTATGGTAAGGGTAAGCTGCCTAATTTACAGTAATAAAATAGCTCTAATGTCACATTAAATAATTATTAAGCCAAATAACTCTTTGTTCTAGGATACTTAGCAGAATCCTTTTCTGCTAACTTTTACATGCAATTGACATACCTCCCTTTCCAGTGATCGCACTGAAAAGCTTCTCTGACCTTATCAGATGGACTGAGGGGGAGCGTTTCTACTGGCTGAGAACCTGTATGTTTCACAAGTTTATTTCAGAAGAAGGTTTCATCTAGGACTGAGAGCACAGAACTTTGTTAGAAAACTTTATCTAGAATATTGGTTTCATGAGAACAGGATCTTTCACCATCTTACAGTGCTTTAACTAAGTCCTTTACAGCAGTAAATGCTCAATAGTCAATAATTATCTGTTGAGTGAGTGAATAATATCTCTGACAGAAGCTTCTGGTGGAGAGGACTCACACACAGATGCAAAGTTGTTAGTGAGATTGTTATTGCTTATGAGTTGTCCAATTTATTGACATATAAATACTCAGAAGAAATCACACACTGAAGCTGAGTGGGATGGTTATAAACCTGTCAAAACTACTCAGGAGACTGAGGAAGTAAGATCTCAAGTTCAAGGTCTGCCCAGGCTAAATATGGAGTTCAAAGTCACCTTAGAGAACTTAATAAGGATCCATCGCAAAAATCAACACTAAACAGGGGCTTGGGTTTGGTCTGTAGTTCTCTGTTGAAGCACTTGCCTTGCATATGCAGGACTCTTGGTTGAATCCCCATGCTGTAACACACACACACACACACACACACACACACACACACACACAAATGAGACAGTAGATTGATCAAGGGATGTCAGGCAAAGTTTTCAGAGTAGAGTTTGAATAATATAATATGTAAAAGTTAGGCAATGTCCATAGACATTAATCCACAGACTCCCATAGATTGAATTGAACACCGTGTATCACTAGTTTGCATTGAGTAGAGTGCATCACATAGATTGCATGAATACAGTGTATCACTAGTTCCTCATCTTTGAAAGGCTACAGGATTATAATAAAACATTAACTGCCAAATATATTTGGCAATAACAAGAACAATCTAATGAGTGTCTTTTTCTAGAAAGATTCTCTTGCAAATGTTTGTTATAGCATTCAATCATTAGTAATAAATTAAGGGAAATGAGATGTCTGAAATAGATTGCTGGATAAAAATTTTTGTTTTCTTGTATATTTATTTTTTAACACTTTTATTTTTTTAATTATTTATTAATTTTATTTATTTCTGTATGTGTATGAATGCACTGTCTGCATGCAAGTTTGTGCACCCCTGTCATGCAATGCCGCGGAGGTCAGAAGAGGGCATTGGATTCCCCTGGAACTGGAGTTCTCCTGGAATTAGAGCTTCAGACGGTTCTTGGCCGCCATGTGGGTGCTGGGGATCGAACCTGGGTCCTCTGTAAGAGCGGTCGGCGCTCTTAACCGCTAGGCCATCCCTCCAGCCCTATTTATTTTTTTTAGAGAATGGTGTCTTTGAATTTGTGATCCTCCTGCCCTAGTCACCTAAGTGACAGGATGTTGGGTATATGCCACCAACACTGGCTTATTTTATTTCTGGAAAATAATTAAAGTTGCTCTGGGCTTATGATATGGCTTGCTTTTATGTTAAATATTATATCATTAGAGTGAAGATCAAAGTGATGCATAAAATACTGCCTTGAGATGGTGGACATGGGTGTTGCGAGGCACATTGCAGAAGAAGGGGTGGAAAGATTGTAAGTGCCAGAAGTGGTGGATGACCACAAGAAAATACACACACATACACACACACACTTCCAAAAATTCAACATATATATAGTATGTATTTGTGTATGTGTGTGTATGTATGAGTGTATTGCCTCCATGTGTGTAAGAACACCTTTGTCATACAATGCCTATGGAGGTCAAATCTCCTGGAATTGGAGTTATAGACAGTTATTAACTGCCATGTGAATCCTGGGGATTGAATCCTGGTCCTCTGCTAGAGTAGCCAGTGCTCTTAACCACTGAGCCATCTCTCCAGCCTCAGAAACAATTTTATAGACAGCTGGGCAGTTACTAATATGAACTCACATTAATGTCAATAAGTCCCATGTAAACTCAAGGCAGACAAAATCCCAGCATGAATGTGAGAAGCTGAACAAGAAATGCCAATCTGAACTAAAGAAGTTGTGGCAACTGATGGTTGCTGGAAGGAAGAGAGACAGTCCCCTTCAGAGCTCTTGGAAGGTTGACCAGGCTCCAGTGGAGGGACCCATATTGAGGGGCATTTGTGGGCACAAGGTCAACTCCACATACATATCTATCTATCTATCTATCTATCTATCTATCTATCTATCATCTATTTAATTGAGTACATGAAATTGGGTAAAGGCAGGGGTGCTGAGTGTAGATAGAGGAGGGAGTGAAATGCTATCAAAATGTATTATGTAAAATTTTGAAAAATTCAATAAATAAAATAGTGGTAATATATTCTAGCTCATGGGAGTTGATAAGGACCAAATAAACACTGCACAGCAATAACAACTAACTGTTAATGACTACTTCAACTTATTTTGTTCCGGAACCATGTTTGCAAAGTGGGTATTATTATTATCATCCACATTTCAAAGATAAAGGAATTGAGGACAAAAATGTTAACTAATTCCCACTGGTAGCAAGTGATCCATTAGCAGAAATCAACCTACTGGCATAGAATGTTACAGCTCCTTGAAGCTAGGTTCACGTGAGATGGACCTTTGTTGCTTGCCTCCTCTTTTCCACCTGAGGAAACCAAAAAGCATTTTTGTTCTGTATTGCCAAAGGTTTCCTGAAATGAAGATGGACACATGCCTGAATAATCACAGCTCAACAGTGGCCATTTGCAAAAGAGATAGCTCCCTGTCTCTGAAAATTTCAAACAGACTGTCTGACACTCCGAGGTCCTATTCAGAGCTAAGNAATTCTCTTCTTCAAAAAACTGTCTAAAATTGCCAACATTAAAGTCATTTTGGTTGGAGCACAGTGTTGGGAAGTGTGTGGATTAGGAAAGAAGAATGGCATTTCCCCCCCATCTAGCTGAGAATGTAATCATGATATAAGCTAATGTGGAGTGATGGAAAAGTATTTGATGGCTCAAGGCTATTGATAAGAGCTAGTTCGAAAGTTATTGCCCGTAATAGTATTTTTTTTTTTTGTCTTTTTGAGACAGGGTCTCCCTATAGCCCCAGCTGGCCTGGAGCTCACTTTTTAGACCAGGCTGGCCTTGAACTCAACAGAGATCTGCCCGCCTCTGCCTCTTGAGTGCTTAAGAAACTCGTTCAGTTCTTTGTTCTAAAGAATTGTAAGCATCATGTTGCACCATCATCAGGAATATAAGTACACTGGTATGTTATTACGAATTATTCTGTTTGAGGCAAATACAATTGTTTAAGTGAAGAAAATTACAAAATGTCTACCTGTGTCTTCATATGTAGTCTTGGCATGGGTCCCTTCTGTTGAATTTTTGTTTGAAAAGAAAGAAAAGTTCATTACTTCAAAAATGAATTCGCTCTTGGAAGTTATTTCCAATCTCAAACTTCTCAAAAATTGGATATATTTTCTTTAGAAAAATGCCTTTCTGATAGTTTGAAATGAAAGTTGCTAATTCAGAATGAGCTGATATAAGATTCTGGACACTATAAATTATATTATTACAGTCTTCTGAGCCACAATACAAAATAAGATTAACTCTGAGAAATGCCTAAACTGAAATCAAACATGAAATATGTGCAAAAAATGAAATTCATTAGATTATTCAACTAGTGTTTATTGCTGCCCAGCTTCTGCCAGTACCCTTGGTAGATGCTTGAAAGGCATCACAAGCAAAGCAGAATTTGATCCTTGCCTGTCTTTGCCAAGAACAAAAACTAAAGCAGATAATTTATACTGAGGTTAGAGAGTGGTGAATGTTTAGACCAGGGAGGAAAAGTCCCAAAAGCAAGAACCAGAAAGGCCTCATTATGGGTGGTCAGGTTAATATTAGGATGACCCAGAAAGACACCATGGAGAAGGGAGTATCTGAGAAAACACACAGCAAGGGAGTGGTTCTTCATGTAAGAACACAAACACAGTGTAGTATCCCAGGACTCAGAGACCTCCAGCATTAAGGTGTGATGCCTGGCCTGCAAGATGTATAATGAGGTCTCTGGAGCAGAGCCAGGAAGGTGAAAAGATTTGGGAACAAAAGCATCCAGAGAGAGCATTAGAAATCATTTGCGGAGACGCCATAACACGCCAGGGCAGGTACACAGCTCTACAGCTCTAGGGGTGGTCTGGCGGGGGGCAGCTGGGAGAGGGTCTCGCTCTGAACCCGTCTACAGGGTCCCCGGCCCAGAGGGACCACACTCTTCTGGGACAGGGTGAGCGGAGGGTCGCGTTTGCTTCTGCTCTGGTCCCGGCCGGACTTGTGGGCGGGAACCTGGGTCGCAGGGGAGACGCCATAACACGCCAGGGCAGGTACACAGCTCTACAGCTCTAGGGGTGGTCTGGCGGGGGGCAGCTGGGAGAGGGTCTCGCTCTGAACCCGTCTACGGGGTCCCCGGCCCAGAGGGACCGCGCTCGGGTGAGCAGGGTCGCGTTTCCCTCTGCTCTGGTCCCGGCTGGACTTGT
>VZQC01012797.1:53191-112443 GCA_009823505.1 Rhizomys pruinosus
GGGGGGGAAGGGAAAGGGAAATAAGCCTGAACTGAATTGGAAAAAATGTATGAAATGCACAAAGCATCAATAAAAATTTAATTAAAAAAAAAAAAGAAATCATTTGCATTTTCTTTCAAACAAACTTGGAGAGTCATTGACTAGTTTTGAGCAGAATGTGACTTCATTTAACTCAATAAGGAATCTTTCAGCTTCTGTGTTGAGCAAAGAGGACTGAAATGTGTTGTGCAGAATCAAGACTAGTTAGTAGAGTTTGTAATGACCCAAGCAAGAGACAGATGGATGCTGAATTTGGTTTTTTGATAGAATCTATGATTTGCTTTTTGGGGAAGTGTAAGACACAAGACAAACGTGGGTAGAAGGAATGTAGAGAAGAGACTCTTGGTTCTGAGTGCTAAGCACAGTGATTATAATTTTTTCAGAACTGGGAACTCCTCTGAAAAGTGACTCATTACAGGGTTATTTGGACTAAGAATCTCACATCACACTTCCATATTTTAATAAAGTATTTTATTGGTGTTTTGTGTATTTTATACATCATTTCTCAGTCCAACTTAGATACATTTCCTTTTCCATGTCCCCCACCCCACCCCACCCCAGTTCATGAATTCTGCCATACATGTCTCACATCTTTTTCTCAGCAGTTAACTGTTTCCAGTTCTTTGACCCAGTCCTTTTGTTGTTGTTGTTCCCTCCCATTTGTATCACTCCAAAATATGGCTATATATCCATGACATATATACCAAAATTATGACCTCTGAGAATAAACCATGCAGCTGTAAAGAAAGATGACATCATGAACTTTGCAGGTAAATGGATAGAGCTCAAAGCCATTATGCTAAATGAAGTAACACAGTCCCAGAAAAACAAAGGACGAATGGTATCCTTCATTTGTGGATGCTAGCACCAAATCCCTACTTGAAAGGCAAGCTGAGCAAAGTTAATGTTATGTTACTTTTTATATGAAGGAATTGTGCTATTATAATGTGACTCCATTAACCGGCTCTAGAATTTATTTATCACTTATTTTCAGACTTTGTAATTATGGTATATGGGTGGAGGGTATGTATTCACACTTTTTAAAAATTTTTTTATTTATTTTTCTCTATGCGTATGAATGTACTGTCTGCATAAAGGTCTGTGCACCCGTGTCATGCAATGCCACGGAGGTCAGTAGAGGGTGTGGGATTCCCCTGGAACTGGAGTTCTCCTGGAATTGGAGTTTCAGACGGTTCTCAGCCGCCCTGTGGGTGCTGGGAATCAAACCCAGGTCCTCTGCAAGAGCAGTTGGCACTCTTAACTGCTAGGCCATCTCTCCAGCCCCTGACACACTTCTTTTAAAAAAAAACAATTTTAATTGAAGTTTTTCAGTGTCATACAATATATTTGCTCATATTTGGACTTCTCAACTGGATCCCTTTTATGTCCTCCTATTGATTTTCATATACTCTTTCATATATTTTTTAAGGTCTCCTGAGCTAAGGTTGTGTCCCCAGATGTTTTCCCCATTTCCCCCTTGTTAACACCTATCTCCTATCCCCTTTCTGGCACTCCTTCTTCAGGTTTATCTCCACGGTTGCTTTTCATTTTCCTGGCTCCTGTAGTTACAACAGGATATATACTCACGTCTAAGAATTTGAGCTAATCTCCATCAATGAGAGAAAAGTTTGAACAATGTTTTTTTCTGAGTCTGTGTTATTTCACTTTCTATAATGGTTTCTATTTCCATCAATTTACCTAAAAATTTTATGATTTCATCTCTTTACCACTGAGAACTCCCTAGTGTAAATATATCACATTTTCCTTATCTATTCATCAGTTTAGGAACATTTAGGTTGTTTCCACTTCTTAGCTATTATTAAAACAGCAGCAGCAACTAACGTGGCTGTACAAATATCTCTGCAGTAGGATGGGTCTTTTGGATGTATACCAAGGAGCCATATAACTGGATCATATAGATTTATTTATTTTTTTGTTTTCCAAGACTTTGCCACACTGCTTTCCACAATGTTTACACCAGGTTACAATCCCACCACAGATAGATGAGAATTCCTCTTTCCCTGCATTCCAGCCAGTATTTTCTGTCATTTGTTTTCTTTTTTAAATTGAAGTTTCATGTATTTCAAACAACATTTCTTCTTTTTTTTTGTTTTTTTTGTTTTGGTCTTTTGGAGACAGGGTCTCCCTGTAGCCCCAGCTGTCCTAGAACTCGCTCTGTAGACCAGGCTGGCCTTGAACCCACAGAGATCCGCCTGCCTCTGCCTCCTGAGTGCTGGGATTAAAGGCGCGTGCCACCACACCCAGCTCAAACAACATTTCTTAATCAAATTTAGACCCAATTCCCCTTCCTTGCCCCATCCCTGTCAGAGCTCATGCATTCTGCCATACATGTTTCTCATTTTTTTTCCTCAGTCTTTTTAATTTTTTTTTTTATGCTGAAGGTTACTGTTTTGGACTTAAGTTTACTGTTTCAGTCAGGTCTTTGACCCAGTCTTTTTTGTTGTTATTGCTTCTCATTTATGTTGTTCCAAAATATGCCTATATGGATGCCGCAGATATACCAAAATTATGACATCTGAAAATAAACCATAGGTTAATTCCAAAACATTTTTAGGGTTTTGCATTTTGATAGTAGGATAAAGAAACAACATTACTTTACTTTCTTACGTTACAAAGCAAGTTGATGAGTAACATCAGGTGTCATATTTACTAAAAAAAAAAAAAGAAATAAAAAGGAATTATTCAGTTTGCCTTCTAAAGAGAGAATTGGTGCTAGCATCCACAAATGAGGGACACCATACATTGTTTTTTGGGGGATGGTGTTACTTCACTTAACGTAATGGCTTCTAGTTCCATCCATTTACCTGCAAAGTTCATGATGTCATCTTTCTCTACCACTATATATAATTCCATTGTGTAGATGTATCACATTTTCTTTCTCCACTCATCAGTTGAGGGACACTTGGGTTGCTTCCAGCTCTTCACTATTGTGAAGAGAGCTGCAATAAACATAGATGTGCATGTATCTTTGCAGTAGGATGAATCTTGTGGGTCTATACCAAAGAGTGGTATGACTGGGTCAGGTGGCAAGCATTTTGAGTCTATTAAGGGTTCTCCACACTGCTTTCCACAGTGCTTGTACGAGTTTACATTCCCGCCAGCAGTGGATGAGTGTTCCCCTTTCCCCACAACCTCTCCAGCATTTGGTATCTTTTTTTTTTTCTTGATCTTAGCCAGACTTATCAGAGTAAGGTGAAATCTTAGGGTAGTTTTGATTTGCATTTCATTATTAGCAATGTTAAACACTTTTAAAGATGTTTCGCAGCCGTTTTTACTTCTTCATTTGTGAAGTCTCTGTTCAGCTCTTTACTCCATCTTTTGAGTGGGTCATTTGTTTTCTTCCTCCTTTGTTTTTTGAGTAGTTTATATACACTCTGGATGTTAATGCTCTATATATCACTGGTGAAGTTTTCCTCCCACTCTGTGGGTTTTCTCTTCACTTCTTTGTTTCTTTCATTGTACAGAAGCTCTTGAGTTTAATAAGGTCCCATTAGTGAATTGTTGACTTTATTTTTTGCACAGCTGCTATCTGATTTAGAAAGTCTTTTCCTATCCCTATGTCTTGTAGGTTACTACCAATGTTTTCTTCTATCATTTTCAGAGATTTGGGTTTCACATTGAGGTCTTTGATCCATTTAGAGTTGATTTTTGTTTGTGGTGAGAGGTAGGGGTTTAGTTTATTCTTCTACAAGTGGTGATCCAGTTATGCCAACACAATTTGCTGAAGATGTTGTCTTTCCTTGATTGAGTTTCTTTGCCCTTTGTTGAATATAAGGTGAAATTGCATGTGCTCAAGTTTGGATCTTCAATTTTGTTCCATTGATCTATGGGTCTGTTTTTGTGCCAATACCATGCTGTTTTTTATGACTACAGCCCTGTAGTATAGTTTGAAGTCTGGTACAGTAACCCCCACCCCCACCCCATGTATTGCTCTTTTTGCTCAGGGTTGCTTTGGCTATTGGGGGGGGGCGTCTTTTGTTTTCTCATCTGAACTTTAGGATTTTTTTTCCTAGCTCTTTGAAGAAACTCATAAGGATTTTAATTGAGATGGCATTGAATCTGTATATTACTTTGGGCAGGATGGTCACTTTTACTATATTAATCCTTCCAGTCCATAAGCATGGGAGGTCCTTCCATCTTCTGGTATTTTCCTCAGTCTCCTTCTTGAGAGATTTAAATTTTTCACTGTAGAGATTTTTAGTGTCTTTGGTCAGGTTTGTTCCTAGATATTTTTTTGAGGCTACTATGAGTGGAAAAGTCTCCTTGTACTCCTTCTTCAATTTCTTGTTATTGGCATAAAGAAAGGCTACCAATTTTTCTAGGTTGATTTTGTATCCTGCCACTTTACTGAACCTGTTGATGATTTCTAGGAGTTTTCTGGTAGAGTTCTTGGCATCCCTTAGGTAAATTATCATGCCATCTACAAAAAGGGATAGTTGACCTCTTTTCCAATTAGTACTCCTCTAATTTCCTTTTCTTGTCTTATTGCTCTCGTGAGCATTTCAAGCACTATATTGAAGAAGAGTGGGTATAGGGGGCAGGCTTGCTGGGTTCCTGAATTTAAGGAGAACGTTTTTAGTTTTTCCCCATTTAGGATAATGTTGGCTGTGAGTTTGTTGTGTATGGCTTAAAATGTGTTGAGGAATGTTCCCTCCAGTCCAATTCCCTCTAGGACTTTAAAATGAAGGAAAGTTAAATTTTGACAAAGGTATTTTCCACATCAGTTGAGATGACTATGTGGTTTTTATTTCAGTACATTTACGTGCTTTACAATGTTTGAGTTACATATGAGTTATAAATATGTAACTCAAACATTATATGATTGAGTTACATATTTATAATATGAGTTACATATGTTGAACCATCCCTGTATCTCTGGTAGGAATCCAGCTTTGTCATGGTGGTTGATATGTTTGATATGTGCCTATGTGCGGTTTGAAAGTATTTTGTTGAGAATTTTAGCATCTATATTCATTAATGAAATGAGTATATAGTTTTCTTTTTTGGATATATCTTTGCCTGGTTTTTTAGTATTAGAGTGATATTGGCTTCATAGGAGGAATTTGGGAGATTTCCTTCTTTTTCTATCCTCTTGAATAATTTGAGTAGTAGTGGTTGTAGGTCTTCTTTAAATGCCTTATAGAATTCTGCTGTGAGTCCATCTGGACCTGAGCTTTCTTTAGTTTGGGGAGGGGGGTTATCACAGTTTTAATTTCATCCTTTATTATGGGTCTATTTAAGCTGTCAGTCTCTTCCTGGTTAAGTTTCGGTGTATTCCATGATTTCAGGTATTCATCCATTTCTTTTAGGTTTTCACATTTAGTGGAGTATAGGTTTTTGAAGTATTCCTGTATGATTGTCTGAATCTTTTTACTATCTGTTGTGATGTTTCCCTTTTCATCTCTAATTTTGTTGATTTGGAGTTGTTCTTTCCTTCTTTTGGTCAATTGGCCTCTATCTATCTTGCTTATCCTTACAAAGAATCAGCTCTTGGATTTATTGATTTTTTTTTGTATTATTTTCTTTGTTTCTATTTCATTGATTTCCACTCTTATTTGTGTTATTTTTTCCTATCTGCTGGGTTTAGGATTCATTTGTTGTTGCCTTTCAAGTGTTTTTAATTGCGGTGTTAGGTCATTTATTCATGCTGCTCTTTTTGTTTTCTTAATGTAGGTACTTAGGGCTCTGAATTTCCCTCTCAGGACTGCTTTTAGGGTGTCCTATATGTTTTGCTATCTTGTATCATCCCTTTCATTTAGTGCCAGGAATACTTTTATTTCTTTCTTTAATTCTCATTTGACCCATTCTTTATTCACTATTGTTGTTTAGTCTCCATGTGTTCTTGTAGCTAGTAGGGCTCTTTCTGGTATTGATATTAAGCTTTTTTTTTTATGTGTATGAGTGTACTGTCTGCATGTAGGTCTGTGCACCCGTGTCGTGCAATGCCGTGGAAGTCAGAAGAGGGTCTCAGATTCCCTTGGAACTGGAGTTCTCCTGGAATTGGAGTTACAGACGGTTCTTAGCCGCCATGTGGGTGCTGGGGATCGAACCCGGGTCCTCTGCAAGAGCAGTCGGTGCTCTTAACCGCTAGGCTATCTCTCCAGCCACGATATTAAGCTTTTTTGCACTGTGGTCTGATAGGATGCATGAGCTCCCCAATCAAGAAACACAGACTGGGAGAATGGATTAAGAAACTGAATCCAGGGCCTGGAGCGATGGCTCAGCAGTTAAGAGCACCGACTGCTCTTGCAGAGCACCTGGGTTCAATTCCCAGCACCCACATGGCGGCCAAGAACTCTCTTTAAGACAGGCATGGTGGTGCACATCCTAGCACTCAGGAGGTAGAGGCAAGTGAATCTATTCGACACTCCATGGAACGTTCTCCAAAATCGACCATATACTGGGACACAGAGCAAACCTCAGCAAATACAAAAAAAAATTCAAATAATGTCATTCGTTTTCTTGATCTTAGCCATTCTGACTGGGATAAGATGAAATCTTAAAGAGATTTTGATTTGCATTTTCCTAGTTACAGAGCTCTCTGTATAGATTCATAGCCCACTTTTTAGTTGGGTCATTTGTTTTCTTGGCTTTTTAAGTTTTTGTATACTCTGGATATTAATTTCTTGTCAGATGTGTAGAGTGCCAACTATCTTCTTCTAATGGGTTCAATATTTTAGGTTTCATATTGAGGTCTTTGATCCATTTGGCGTGGATTTTCATAAAAGATGATAGACTGGGTCTAATTTCATTTTTCTACATGTGGAAATACAGTTTGCCAAGCATCATTAGTTGAAGATAACATCTTTCCTCCTGTGTGCGTTCTTGGCACTGTTCTTGAATATTGGGTGGCTGAAATTGCATGCACTCATGTTTGGGTCCTCTTTTTGTTCTATTGATCTTCATGTCTGCTTTTGTGCCCAAGTGTCAAATTGTGGGTCCCAATTAGCTAATCAAGGTAGATATGGACCCTGAAGCAATGCAAATGGGGCTGGTCCCCAAGCAGGACCATGACAACCTAGTGGGCATGATATGTCTAAATTATGCCTACTGTCATCAATAAATGGTGAAAGCAATGGTTTCTGGAAAGGATAACCTACTGCGAGATCAGTTAGCACCAGGAGCAGTCCAGCAGCGAGACTGAGCCTACTCCCCAATAGAAAGATGGAGGAGCGAGTGACCAGGCTCTAGAGCCATGAACAGGGCTGGCACCAAAGGAAGGCAATGGTGACTTAGCAGGCAAGATCTGACTAACTTATCCAGCTGTCAAGAGGTCTGCAGTAGCTAGAATGGGCCTACTCCCAAACCACTAAGATAAAGCACACCACCCTTCTTTACCATGTATTGGTGCTTCTGTTTGAAACTTAAAAGAACAAAAGTAAACAAATGAATAAATTATTTCTAAAATTCACCCTTGTCGTCTTTTATAGTAGGTAAACAAATATACAATTCACAGATAAGGAAATAGAACTGAAACTAAAGGAGTTGAGCATCTTACTTATAATTACACAGCTCGTAAGGATGCAATGGTATTTGAACCAGGTACTCCGACTTCAGGCCTTATAAACCACTACCTGCCATTGAAAATATTAAAATGCAAATGAGTATGTTTAGGAAAGCTTTTATTTTGCAAGGCAAGAACAAGAGAACTGTGTGTCTGCTCAACTGACTAAAGTAAGGAAGACAGATTTTTCTTTTTTTAGGAAGGAATGGTCCCTAAATCCAGGGTGATAGATATACATCAAGCAAGTCCTTGGATCTGTAAGCCTGAGGTCAGAATAGTATCTGGAGGAAGAAGGGAGAAACATCTGTAGTCAGGTGAAGGCAGGGTAGACTCTCCCCAGAATGGTTACTGCCATTAATCACCACTCATGGACTAAGCCTAAGAGATCCCATTATCACAGAAGTTCCCTTTGGCAAGTTATAAAGAAAGGTACATTATACAGAACTTTTACTTTCATTTAGTTAGCTCTTATTGGATAGCAGATACTTTGGCACTAGAAACAAAAATGTTGTCATGTTAGAGCCCCTATTCCAGAACTTTAAGAAAATATTTTTTTGGTACATACATTATGTAAAAAATATTTTTGAAGGGCATATTTTCCTAAGTTTATTTTCTTTATGCTAGTCCAATAAGCAGTGAACATACACTGGGTTTTTTAATAGAATTCCATGCCCTGATAACCATCAATGGATTCAATCACTACATATATATGTTATTGCCAAGTTTCCTTGAGGCCCTGACAAAGCACAATAGGATCCAAAGTATACTCACTAAAGACATGACTGTAATTGCTCAGTTCCTGAAGACATATTTATTCCAAAATTCTCCCATCTGATCTTTTGAGTGCCTTATGTCATCAATAAATGCTGAGAGCAATGGTTTTTGGAAAACCTATTGTAAGATCAGTTAACATATGCAGATGAGTTGGTGAAAATATTCCATTACAGAAGCCAAAACTTTGAGTGCACAAAAATTTATGTTAAGCTAGGACTTATTTCATCTACTAAGTAATTTCCTTTGTGCTTTCATTCACTACCTCTGTAGTTTGCCAGACTCTAAGGGGTATAGGACTTAATTGCTTATTTGGTTCAGTTTCAGATTCAACTCACACAAATAAAGTGTCAATTATGTTAGAAGCACATGTGTCTGTGCTCTATTCCCCTCAAAACATGATTTACATGAAATGATGCTTTCATTTCACATGGTCAATTCCTTTATGCATATGCTAGTTTCCATTTTCCATTGACAAGATAGTAAGGATACACTGAAATCACACGGAGTATGATACCATCTGTGGCTGACTGCAGCAGGTGAGTCATGTGTGCCTCTACTTTATGAGTGACTCCCTTTCCAGTGTCTATGTGTAAGAAGATTTCTTTTCCACAAGCAGGTACAATGTGGCCCTGCTAAGGGAAGGGGAGCACAGTACCCACCAGTGGCCACTGTAGAGACCTGACCTCTCTACATAGAGGTCAGCCAGTTACTTCCGTAACCCGACCTGAGAGGTACCTCCACCTCAGGCCCTTAGCCTGGGACAATGGAACGTTTCCCCCTCTTGGCCATGATTATAATTTCCCACCTGCCCAGAGACTGCTGGCCCCTGGACAGGAATTTCAGGATGATGGCTGATGGCCTATCTTTAGCCTATGTCCACTCACAATTCACTTCACTACACGAGCTATCTAAGTTGGTGGTCTAAGAACTGCCATTTAACCCACTGGTCACCCGAACGAAATGCAGGCCTGCTTTGGCATGTATACATGCAAAAAATGATGGCCGGGAATTCTGTAATGATGGTAATGGAGAATTCGATTTATTGCCTACTACAGTCTGCTTTTATAAGCAAAATGACATCAGCTCCCAGAGCTAATCACAGGCCCCCAATTCCGTACCAACGCACACTGCTGCCCCACCCAGCATCATGCACCTGGCCACGTTGGGTTGTCTGCTCCTCTTTGGGGCAGGGTCAGAGAAATCTCCTGACTCCCATCCATGTGGTGCCCTGAGGGGTGCTAGCTGAGAACTATGCCCAACTCAAACTGGATCTTCCTACATCTATGCTTCCTCTCCAGTTATCAAGTAGACTTACAAGTGGCAATAAGAAAGTTGAAGATGACATAAGACAAAGTATTGTTGTGGTCACTGTTAAAATGAAACCCTGGAGACATGGCTTAGCAGTTAAGAGTACTGGCTCCTCTTGCAAAGGACCTGGGTTCAATTCCCAGCATGGTGGCTAACAAACATCTGCAACTCCAGTTCCAGGGGATCCTACACCCTCTTCTTATTTCTGTGGGCATTGCACAACATGGATGCACTTACACATATGCAGGCAATGCACTCATATACAAAAAATAATAATATAAATTAAAATTATGGCCATTTCACTAGATAACTAATAACTGAAGGTTCACCAGCACCAGTAAGCAGCAGCAGAGAACACCTATGTAATCTTCTTCAGCTTCTCTCTATTTGGGAAAAGAGAATGAGTACTAATATTTCTGAAGTGTCTTACACATATACCTTTACTTTTCACAACTTAAGAATTTCAAGTCTCTCTAAGAATGAGGGGGTGCCTGGATTGCTTTACTAGAATTGTTTATGAACATCATATGGGTCAACTGGTAGAATTATTTTTCTTCTTTTGAAGGGTGTTATTCTTCACCTATTCAGTTTTGAGCACTGAATATCTCTACTAGTAGCTTTCTTTTTTTACCCCCCCCATCACCAAGTTAAGCACTGGGGGAGTTCACTGAAAATCACAGTTCTAAGTAGAAACAGACAAGTGATTTTGACTGAGCTCTTAATTTTAAGTTCTGACCAAAGGCCACATGTTTATGCTTAATGATGAAATCAGAATCCTACGACATCTTTCAAATGGCCAGTTCTAGCTACCAAAAGGTACCCATGGCAATTTCTTTTCTCGTTTAATTCTCACAGAGTATTTGAGGGATAGGTCTCCATGAACTTGAATAGTATTTAACCATTCAAAATGAAAGCTGTATTTTATTTTGGACTTTATGCCTGTTCAATATGTTCATTGAGCCAACTCCAGAAGTAATAAAATGCTAAATATCTTCATTTCACTTGGAAAATGATTTGATCGGTAATGAATAAAATAAAATACTCCATAGTGAGCCCTGGAAACCTTGCTCTGGGTGTAAAACTCATGCTGCTCTCAGTGCCTTGTTAGAGAGCAGACATCCCCTCCATCCACCTTGCTCTCTCCTTAACTCCAGCCAGCTGATGATCAGGAGGGAAACATCACAAAGTGAGGGAGGGTGTGGAAAAGCCACATGGAAATCTGCTCTCTTATAACCAAACTAAAGGTATAGCTTATTATAAAGTACTTATTAGTGAACTTATATTCATTGTTTCAAGTGGACTATGTAATAGAGACTGGAAGAACAGACCCATCTGGACATATTGCTGAGACTACTGGAGATGGAAGGAAGGTTAGTGAAATAGGAACACATAAATATCCTTTATCTGTACATGACTGAAGAAGACTCATTAAGGGGGCTGGAGAGATGGCTCCGTGGTTAAGAACACCGACTGCTCTTGCAGAGGACCTGGGTTCGATTCCCAGCACCCACATGGCAGCTAAGAACCCTCTTTAACTCCAGTTCCAGGGGAATCCAATGCCATCTTCTGACCTCCATGGCATTGCCTGACATGGCTGCACCAACCTACATGCAGACAATACACTCATACACATAAAAAATAATAAATAAATTTTAAGAAAAGTTAGAAAAGAAGACTCATTAAGTAGAAATTATGTCTGCAAAAAAATTATCCAAATGGTACAACAGATGTCAGTGGATGAAACAAACTGTGTAAGAGGTAATTAGCTAAAAATTATTAAAAATTGATGAAGAAGAACCTGTACTGATCAAGAGAACTTGTTGGTTCCCAGCACCAACATGGGGGCTAATAATCATCTATAGCTCTGGTTCCATGGGACCCAAAGCTCTCTTCTGGCCTCTATAGGTATTGCACATACATATTGCACTTATGTACATGCAGACAACACATTCATAAAGGATAAAGCATCTTTTAAAAATTAATAAAGGAAATCAAATTACATACACAAAAAGTATAGACAATTAGGAATGATAAATACCAAAACAAAAATAATTTTTAAGCAGAAAGCAAAAGCTTATAAGGAACATATTTAGATATATTATAGTCAAGTAACTAAAAACCAGAGATGCAGAAATATTTTTTAAATCAGAGGAAAAAAAGAAAATATAGAAGAATAAAGAGGAAACAATAAAAGATGAAATATTGTCCTGGAGCTTCCATTTATTTGGAAGTATTTTAAGAAAATACTACATATCAATTTATGCCAATAATTTCAGCAAATTAGAAGAAATAGACACTTTCCTTAAAAGGCTTGAAGTTCTCCTGTTCTAGGAATCTGAATATGAGACAACCATTCCCCATGTATATTTTTAATTCAGCATTGTCCTGGCACCAAAACTGGACAAAAGTGTTTTCAGACAAGAAAATTACAGACTTACACTGTTCCTGAACACAAAGACAGAGTTCCTTAAAAACTATGAGCAAGGTGAATCTAGAAACACAAAGATGCTCCCTTATAATCAAGGATGGTTTAATCTTGGGGATGCAAAGTAGCTTGATCTCAAAATTAGTATGCTTCATATGTTAATAGGATTTTTAAAAATCTGATGAATTGATAAAGTAAAACAGGCTAAACAAAAACAGGAAAGACAAAATGAAGCATGATAAACAAACCTGATATAAAGCATTTTGAGGGGCTGGAGAAATGGCTCTGCAGTTAGGAGCACAGACTGCTGTTGCAGAGGAACTGGGTTCAATTCCTAGCACCCACATGATGGCTAAGAATACTCTTTAAGCCAGGCATGGTGGCATACGCCTTTAATCCTAGTACTCAGGAGGCAGAGGCAGGCAGATCTCTGTGAGTTCAATGCCAGACTGGTCTACAGAGTGAGTTCCAGGCCAGCTGGAGGTATAGGGAGACCCTGTCTCAAAAAGACAAAAAAAAAAAAAAAGAAAAAGAAAAAAACCTTTTTCTAAGGGGCACTTTGTATGAAAAATGGCAGGTGCTCTCAGACCTTTGTGGGTGGTTTGGTTGGTTACCAGAGTATGAAATAATCCAATATAGGAGTTTTCTAACTGGTAGGAGTTGTTCATCATAGGTAAAAGGAAGAACAATTCCAATAGGGAATCTTGAAAATTTTTGGCTCTTCATGGTATTTTTGAAATAACTCCCCTGTATTTCATTTATTTTATCTGGTGATCTCTGAAGCAGGGTTCAGATTTTGGCAGTATAACATGAATGATTAGGATAAGCATTTAGTGTATGTATGGGTGAAAAACTTGGTGAATTCTGAGAGGGAACTTCAAGTTTAAGTTTCAATGGGGAATTGACTGGAAGGCCAAAGATATAAAGAAGCAGAGGATTCTCTAGAGACTTAAGTGTGTAATGATGGTGTGTTCTATTCTGTGTGCATGGATGAGACTTTTAAGTGTTGAGTTTTAGGCTCTGACAATCATTGTCAGTGCAGATCAAGCTGCAGATATTTATGTTTTAAAACTAAATATCATTGGCATGATATTAGGTCTCCCTAAATTATCCACAGCATCAACATGACCTCACTCTAAATACAAATATCCCAATACCACTCAGACAAGAATCTTCTTTTTTTTGTACCAGATGCAAATAGTACAGAATCCCACAACTGGACACACACAGACATGGTCTGTGAATTGCTCCTGCTTAGGTGAAACATCTTCACTGCAACCCCTACACATAAGCCCCAAACATCATAGAACAAGGACCTAAGAAGTCATTAACTATCTCTTAACTCTCCTTAAGGAAGCTCCTCCACGCAACAGGAGACCAGGAACCTAAAAAGGCACGAATGGTAGAAGCATGAAAATTATGAGTCTATAGAGTGTGGTTCCATGGATGAGTTGTCTGTATTTAGCTTCACCCACCTAGAGCTCAGGGAACATTGTGGAAGAGGCTGTGGAAAGATTGTTAGAGCCAGGGAGGTAATACAAGACCAAATGGAAATGAATCCTACAAGCTCCTGGGACCCTGTTCATATGAACCTACAGCATAGGTATCAGCATGCACAAGAACCGTGCAAGATCAGCTGGACAAAAATCCAGAACACAGCTGTAGAAATTGGTAGCAGAAGCCAGCCTTGGCTGAGGAAATATTGGCATGTGATGGCAGTCAGGTGAGGAAGACCTGGCCTTCTTTAAGAAAGGGACTCTGGACAGGATAGGCTGACTAGAGCTCAGGAGATGATCTGGCACTGAGGAGTGGGCAGGGAGAGTAATTTGGTGCAATAGACAAGTGACAGAATGTGTGAACTCCAGTGTATGTGGGGGTGTGTGCTGCAGGAGGGTACCAAGGGAGAAGTGGGTATAAAGGTGATTAAGCCTGATTGAAAAGTCATGTATGAAACATAAAAATTCAATGAAAATTATATACTTTATTTTATTTATTTATTTATTTACTATGTGTATGAATGTACTGTCTGCATGTAGGTTTGTGCACCCGTGTTGTGCAATGCAGTGGAGGTCAGAAGAGGGTCTTGGATTCCCCTGGTACTGGAGTTCTCCTGGAATTGGAGATACAGACTGTTCTCAGCCGCCATGTGGGTGCTGGGGATCAAATCCAGGTCCTCTGCAAGAGTGTTGGCACTCTTAACCACTAGGCCATCTCTCCAGCCCTGAAAATTATGTACTTTTAAGGGTTTGAGAGAGACAGGGATAGAGAGAGACAAACAGCCCATCAGTAAAATGGCCTAAGCAGTTTAATTTGAACTTTTCAAAACATAGTATCACAAAAAATAGCTTATACCATTTGCTTATTTTCTTATTTATAACAATGAAAGCAGAACATAGTATCATGAGTATTTATTAAGCATTTACCAGAATGGCTACAATTAACAAGTAATGATATTGTCAATGCACAAATCATAAAATATAAATATTGTATATATGTACCAATATTGCAAGTATGAATACTAATCACCGAGTGACTCCATATAGCCCTAAAAGTAAGCATGCATGCTCATCAACGAATATGAAACTCACAGAAGTCTTCTTCATAATACTAACCTGGGAACAGCCTAAGTTTAAGTGCAAATGAAAAGTGGTATAGTCAAAGGAGAGGACGCACTATAGCAGTGGGAATGAAGGTGAATGGATGGTTTCACTAATATACCCTGAGGAAAAGCACCAAGTGGGACATACTGGACAATTCAATTTTTATGAAAACAGAGTGATATCTGCTTTGCTGGGGGAGAAACATGACTGAGCCACAGACAACTGTGACCTAGAGTGTTGTCAACATTTCTTATGAGAGTGGGAGGCAATTATTGGGGTGGATTCTCTGGGCACTTCACCTTTGTCCACCTTTATGTGCATGGATCTTGTCTGGCAAAGCCTGACCTTTTAGGGAATAGCAGGAGATCTGAGGGAAGGACATGTCAAAGACGACTACCTATTGGTACTATCCTAGTGAAGAGATAATGATACTTTAGGTGCACTGTACCCTGATCTTTGAAGTGATTTTAGAATTTCTCTCTCAGTATCAGCGTGTGCTGATATTTGCATCAGATTTGTTTGGCTGGTACACACTTCTTACTCTGAGAATATAATAAGGAATAACGAGAATAGGAAGACCAAGGAGCTCTTCCCAATGTGATTCTTGATGCTGCACACATCCCTCATAGATCACAGCCCCCAAAACTCTCAAGTCAAATCCAGCCTAGAAGGCTTTCTACATGCACTCAAAAACCCAATTTACTTTCCTCATCTGTCTTCTATTATGACTTCAAATTTCCTCAAGAAACCCTGGCATCTCTCTTTGCTATATGCTTTATTCTTATAGAAGATGTTTTTATTTTGTTAAAAATAATATTCAACAAAGGGGCCAAAAAGACTCAATGGAAGAAAGATAGCATCTTCAGCAAATGGTGCTGGCAAAACTGGATCACCATTTGAAGAACAAAATTAAACCCCTACTTCTCACCCTGTACAAAAATCAGCTACAAGTGAATCAAAGATCTCAACCTGAAACCCCAAACCCCGAAGGTGATAAAAGAAAAAGTTGGCAGCAACCTACAAGACATAAGCATAGGAAAAGTCTTTCTAAATCAAACAGCAGCTGTGCAGGAAATAAGGCCAACAGTTGACAAATGAGACCTCAACAAACTCAAAAGCTTCTGTACTGTGGAAGAAACAATCAAGGAAGTGAAGAGAAAACCCACAGAGTGGGAGGAAACCTTCACCAGTGATAAGGGTTTTGAAACAGAACATCTTTTTAAACTGTCAATCTCTCTTGATTTAGCTTTGTTGATTCCCAGGATTTTGGATATTCATCCATTTCTCTTAAGTTTTCAAATTTAGTAGAGTATAGGTTTTGTAAGTATTCTCATATGATTGTCTGGATCTTTTCTTTATCTATTGTGATGTTTCCCTTTTTATCACAAATGCTATTGATTTGGAGTTGCTTTTTTTATTTGTCTGTTTGTTAACTAGGCTAAAGGTCTGTCTATCTTGTTTATCTTTTCAAAGAACCAGCTTTTGGATTCAATTGATTTTTTTCTATTGTTTTCTTTGTTTCTATTTCATTGGTTTCTGCTCTGATTTTTGTTATTTCTTCTTGTTTGTTGGGTTTAGGGTTCATTTGTTGTTGTCTCTCAAATTTTTTTAGCTGCAGTGTTAGATCCTTTGTTCCCTTTCTGTTTTTTTCTGTTTGTTTGTTTGTTTTAATGTGGGCACTTAGGGCTATAAATTTCCCTCTTAGGACTGCTTTTAAAGTATCCCACAGAAGTGAAGTAACATAGTCACCTCCCCCCCAAAAAATAAATAGGGAATGGTTTCCCTCATTTGTGGGTGCTAGCACCAAATATTCCAGTTGAAAGGCAAGTTGAGCATCATTATTGTTTTGTTTCTTTTTATCTGAAAGCAACTGTGCTGTTATAATGTGAATCTCTTAATGAGACCTAGAATTAACTTACCACTTATTTTCAGACATTGTAATTACTGTATATGGGTGGAAGGTATGTATTTATATCTTAGAGTAATATAAAATTAAATAGAAAAATGTGAACTCCTAAACATATTTTGGAACTAACATACAGTTTATTTCCAAAGGACATAATTCTGGTACATATGTGACTTTATATAGGCATATTTTGGAACAATACAAATGGGAGGGAACAACAACAACATAAGGACTGGGTCAAAGAACTGATTAATACAGTTAAATTCTGCCCCAAACAATAAACTTCTGCAGACAAAAACTTTAAAAAGACTGAGAGAAAGATGCAGGACATGTATGGTAGAATGCATGAACTGGGGTTGAGTGAGGGGAAGGGAAAAGGGAGTGTGTCTAAAGTGAACTGAAAAATGAAGTATGAAATACACATCAATAAAAGAATATATATGTGTGTATATATATACATGTGTGTATATATATATATATATATATATATATGCTGATGACAATCTTGGCCATACATATTTATGAAAGCATTTCAACATTGCATAGTGAATTGCATTCTTTCCAAAAGATCTTCTCCAATCATCTTCATTCATTATCTTTTAAAAATATTTTATTTATTATTTTTATTTTATGTGTATAATTGTGTTGCCTGCATATATGTAAGTGCACCCATGTCATGCAATGCCTGCGGAGGTCAGAAAAAGGCACTGAATCCTCTGAAACTGGAGGTATGGATGGCTGATAGCTGCCATGTAGGTGCTGGGAATAGAACCCGGGTCCTCTGCAAGAGCAGTCAGTGCTCTTACCTGCTGAGCCATCTCTCCAGCCCCTCATTATCTTTTTCTAAAGTAATAAGAATACAACAAAAATACTGTCATCTTGGGTATCTGAAACTTGGCACCCATTACCTGTATCTCCTTATTTTCCTCTGCCCTGTAGTCCTTGGTAACCATTATTCTACCATCTGCTTCTGAGAGTTTGATTTTAGATTTCCTCCTGTATATATCATTATGATAGAACATAACATTTTTAAATATTACTAATTTATTAAAGTTATAGATGTACCTTTCTCATTAGGGGAAATTTTTCATTAGAGTAAAATTGCCCTTTCCCATGAAAAGTTTTTAGATTTGTTTTGTTTTTCTCAGAAGAGAGGAAACAAGAGGTTGAAAAATACATGTGGAGATTTGGGAGTGGGAGTGTTTGATAAAAAACCTGACACTAACTGTTGTTTTCTAGTGCCTCGGTCCTGGAAGGGAAATGAGGCACACCGATAATTAAATACTGCTATGCATGTAACCTGACAAAGATATTGCTTAGGTATGCAGAGGGTAAGATGCCTTTGTTCTTCTTTCTCTTCTAACTCCTTTGCCTTTCTCGTTTCCTTTCCTTTTCTTCCCTGTTTACCAAGTTAACCAATGTTAGACTCAAATATTCTGAATACATCAAATAACTGAATGGTAAAAAAGGAATTTGATAAATAGTCATGTTTACAACCTGTTTATTTTATTTTGAGTAAAGGCTGAGGGTACTGGAATAAAAAAGTGAAGAATTGTCCTTTTTCATAACTGAATTGGAGAAGAGGAAATTCAGTTCAATTATCTGAAGAATCCATTAGCTGATGAATCATTTTATCAGGATTCCCAGAAAAGTTTGGCTCTAATGTTTTGGTAGGCAACTGTTCAGGTTAGAACAGACCATAGTAAGAACATACCAGGAAAGAAATGACCTGCAGAGATTCATATTGTAAATCATAATATGTCACTCACTGATGATTTGACATACCAGAGTTAGACTGAGAAGATGTAGCCATAAATTCCCCTACTTGAGCAACAAGATATCTGAAATTTGTAGTACTTTCCTTCAAAAGGTAAGTTACTGAATTCTTGCAGAATTCTTGTATGTTATATGTCTTGCCATTAAAGTGGTATTAAGTGATGAATGTCCACCACTCCAACCTATTGCTTAAGACTGAAGTATCTGCATTATAAACTGAGAAACACAGGCTCCTGAGTGCTATAGTATTGAGGGTTCAAATCATATCTTTTCCTTGACGATGCTGTTCTTAACTCTCTGGGGAGTGCAGCCTCTTCCCAGTTCCCATTTGAACTTGCTACACTTTTATTTTTCATATCTGTTTTCTGTTCACCTCCACTAGAATATAAGCTCATTCTCCTTTAGGAGCAAGTACTAGGTTAGTGTTGTAATTGATATGTTCTAACAGGACCCAGAACACACAAGTTATTTAACAGCAAACTAACATGCCAGCTAATTATCAAACATACTCAGGGATGATGCCCCTAAGGTGCATGTTAAGGCTTAGTGGGATGGCTCCATGGGTAAAGGTGTTTGCCACCAATACTGACAATCTGTTTGATCATCCTCCACAAATTTGTCCTCTGACCTTCACACCACGTGTGCCACTGCATATGTGCACTCCTTCACACACAATAGATAAGTGTAAAAATGTAAAGGTGCATTGCAAAATATCCTAGTTCTACAGGTAGAGGCAGCCATATGGGTATGATCCCATGAAATGTGTGTGTAGATGAGTAAATGGCTGAAAGGAGGACTGAGTGAAGAATGCAAAACTTACCTGTAGGATGAGATTAACATAACAGCATCGAGTTTTGAGTTTTTATGAAGTGACAAAGGCACATTTCAGGGGTTCTTTGACTTGTTACATGTAAGTTATACACTTTGGATACTGAGATTTCTAAGGCAAAGAATGAAAGTAAATAAAAGTTCTGGGCTCCTTTATTGTTCTTCCCAGCTCCTGCAGACTCTCCTCAGCTCACATCTATTTTCTCTAATTCTGTATACCTTCTCTGATTCCACACACCTTTCATTTTGTATATTGCCATACGATTCATCTTTTCTCATACTATTGGAACATTAACATTCATCTACTGGCAACATCATCAGGCACCACAAACCATTCTTAATCCCCTCTACATGATAGATGTTGGCACTAAACTGGACACTAGAGGAAGACACACTGAAATAGCTAAAATAATGACCTTTAATAGCCACATCCTAACGTTGCTTACTTGAGAAAGGAAACTTTGAAGATGTGACCAAGTTAAGCATTTTGAGATGTGCCTATTATTTCTGCTGACCTAACATAATAACCAGAGTTCCCAAATGAAAGAAGCAGGAAGGGCAGAGTCAGGAAACATGATACACAACAGAAGTAAAGGTTGATGTGATACAGGCCCACTGGCCAGGTTGGAAAGGGCAGGGGCCCAGATTCTGTTCTAGGATCTTCCAATGTCAGCCTAGTAAAACTTACTTCAGACTTCCAAAATTAAGAACTATAACTTTCTAAGTCCATGCTCTTTTTAGCTACTAAGTTTGTGGAAAGTTATCACAGTAGTACCAGGAAAATCATTTAGAAACATGAGGTAAAGCCTCTTCTCAAGATGTGTAAGAACACGGGTCTTTGACATATTAAACATGGCATTCCCCATATAGCTAGTTGTATAGTCCCCGCATGCTCCCTCTACCCTCTCTACAGCCTTCGTACAACCTTGACAATCCTGCCTAGGTCTTCACTCTCCAGTCTCCACCAATGTTTTGTTTTTCTTCTATTATTTCACAACTTAGCCAAATGTAAATGCTTCTTGAACATTTTTCCTATTTCTGATTTTTTTAAATTATTTTTTATTTATGTGTTTTGCCTGCATGTATGCATGTGCACATGTTCATGTCCCCTACAATCCTGCTACCCATAGCCCATCTCCCTACACTGGCATGTTAGAATTCTTTTTGTGATTTAAATGCTACATTTCAAAAGAAGTCCCATGAGTAGTGACTCAAGGAAATGTTGGTGACTTAATTCCAGGCTGCTTCACATAGCTTCTTCCTTGGGCCTCTGGCTATGGGTATCTCAAATGACATCCTTTCTTCTGTATGCACAGAACACATCCTAGTGTTACAGATGCTGAAAGCACTCCTTCGTACTGGCAGGTTTAGGGAGAGTGGCAAGTTAGGGCATTTTTCCTCTGTTGTTTCTTGGGCAGGAAGAGTCTTGGTGGGAATCTCTCAGAGCCAGAAGCCAGAGCTTTCTTATACAGTAGACTAGAAGTCTTAACTAGCTGGTAAGCCTCAACTATAAAATATTTCAAATTTTCATGTGAGATTCAGGATATGAATCAGACTCCGAATACCTGCTTTGTAGTCCTGAATACCACACCATGTTTTAGCTGTGTGGTGGTAGGTAAGCTACTTTTTCTTTCTATGTCTTACTAATTTCATGTATCCATTGAAGATGATATCAATAGCACCTAATTCTAAAGCTATTGTAAGGATAATGGTGAATCAATGTCTAGTGCTTAAGTCGTGGCAGATAGAAAGTACACCATGCCATTCAGCTGTTATCATTCCCTTCCTCTCAGGGGGTGCAGGAAGACAAGGGTGAGGAGGGGAGGGGGCTGGATGCTTAATCGCTTCCCTTGTCTGCAGGACACAGCTCGAAAGTTCAACAGAGAGCAAAGTCCAAGTTACCTGGAGCAGGATGTGCTCCCATCTCATCCCTCCACATCTTCCAACCAAATGGTTGAAGTATTCTTTTAGAATCAGAGTCAGATGTGTCTGTTTTATTCTTTGTCATTGTCATTGTACCTCAGCTGCCTTTCCCTGTCTACTTGTCAAAATTTTGTCCACCTTCCAAGTCTGGGTAAAGTCATATTTTTGTGAAGCTTTCCTCAATCATTCATCATATTTAATTAACTGAGAAATGGGTCTAGGTATGTCAGAAAGCAGCATGGTAGAGTTTTTAAAGTAAAACCGAGAACCAGAAAAATGTTGAAAGAGCACTATTTCCCATATGAGTTAATCATATACGCAGAAGAATTAGTCCCATGTGTGACTTCCAAACTCAAATGGAAGAAATCTAGAATCAAAGTCAATGCTGTAGTCACAGCCTTGGAAGAAAGAGCGGAATCGAGACTTCCCTCATTCTTTCAGGTCAGAAGCTTGACTGCTCATGTCGGAACAAGTTGGAGAAAGTCTTCTGTCCTTTTAAGACCTGAGTGATCTGCTGGAGGGAGTCCTGAGTAAAGTAGTCAGGGTCACTTCTGCATCAGGAAGGAAAGGTATCTTAGCTTTCTTTTACATCAACTCTGCTCAACAGCAATCTTTCCAATAAAATGTCTATGATTTAAGCCTACTATTCCCAAACTGGAAATCTTCATATGAAATGATCTTTCAGGATTATGCCTACAACATGTGATCCTCAATTTCCCCCAGCAAACAAGGTCAAGGTCTTTATTAAGGACATTTTTGCTTTGGTTTAAGAATGCTTTCCAAATATGTGTCAGAAAAAAAGTGTTTACACACTACGAACTTCAGCTTTGGTATGCTTACGTTCAAGACCCACTTTACCCACATTGGCTTACTGAATGCTCAAGTGTTAACTGAAAGTAACAGCTTCTCTTTATCTCTGGCACATACACACTTAGAACTATGCAGATACAATTTACATGGTCTGGCCATAAGTCTAGTTATTATTTCTATCTGCTTTGTATGTTACTATTATTTCAAATAAAGTATTTTATGAAGCTCCTTCTATGTATCTTATGTAAGATGACACCAACATATTGTGATATAATCTAGTTGAGGAAAATATACATAGGTTTTAAAATGCTAAATGACTGTTACTTAACTCAGCATAATGGCTTCGAGCTTCATCCATTTACCTGCGAAGTTCATAAAGCCATCTTTCTTTACCACTGAATAGTGCTCCATTGTGTAGATGTACCACATTTTTTTCATCCACTCATCTGTTGAGGGGCATTTGGGTTGATTCCAGCTCTTCGCTATTGTGAAGAGAACTGCAATAAACATAGATGTGCATGTATCTTTGCAGTAGGATGAGTCTTGGGGTACATACCCAGGAGTGGTATGACTGGGTCAGGTGGTAGGCTCATTCCCAGTCTTTTAAGGGTTCCCCACACTGCTTTCCATAGTGGTTGTGCAAGTTTACATTCCCACCAGCAGTGGATGAGTATTCCCCTTTCCCCACAACCTCTCCAGCATCTGTTGTCTTTTGTTTTCTTGATCTTAGCTAATCGTATTGGAATTAGATGATATCTGAGAGTTGTGAGTTGTTTTAATTTGCATTTCCTTAATTATTAATGATGTTGAACACTTTTTAAGATGTTTCTCAGCCATCTTTAATTCCTTATTGGTGAAGACTCTGAAGTAACACAGTCCCAGAAAGACAAACGGAGAATGTTTTCCCTCATTTGTGGATGCTAACACCAAATCCCCCAGACGAAAGGCAAGGTGAATGACATTATTGTTATATTTCTGTTTATCTGGAAGCAACTATGTTGTTATAATGTGAATCTCTCAACGAGCTCTAGACTCTACCCACCAATTATTTTCAGACTCTGTAACTACTGTATATGGGTGGAGAGTATGTATCCATATTTTAGAGTAATATAAAATTAATGGAGGAAAATGTGAATTCCTAAGCATAAAAAAAGACTGAGAGAAAGATGCAGGACAGTTATGGCAGAATGCATGATCTGGGATGGAGTGGGGGGAAGGGAAAAGGGAACATGCCTAAACTGAATCGAAAAATGATGACTGAAATACACAAAACATCAATAAAAGCATGAAAAAAAGAAAAAAAATCTTAAAAAAAGAAAAAAAAGAAAAGTCTCACTTTTCTCTTAACTACATTTTTTTTTTGTTCTCTATTCTCATCTTATATACTAGAAACCATTTTCTGTATCACTCCAATTTTCTCTTTACTTTCAAGATGAGGAATTAAATCTCAGGATTAAATATATGAACTATCTTAACTCTGTTGATAAGGTCTATTAATCTATGAGAATATGTTTTCTCAGTTGTTTTTGAGGAATTTGATAATTAAATGTGTAATGTTCCCTTCTGAACATAAGCATACTCTTCTTTCTTTCTGGCATACATTTCTAAGCACCTGGGTTTCTTTGTATTAAATGCTAAGTACTACTGACAATGCTTGCTTGGTTTTAAATTTCCTACTAACTTTAATTAAATACACCAAGCAGCTTTCCCCCCACATTCCTAAAGCCTTAATTATGAGAGCACATCAGCGCACAGAAACAATTACTAGTTCCTTCCTGTGACAGGGTAGCGTAAGTGCATCTGGGTAAGTGTTTGCTGGAGGATTAAACCAGAGAGAGCCAAGCCACGTCTAATTTTTTTGAGTAAATGCATTTGCGAACCACTTTTGTTAACTCCATTTTAGATTCAATTGGTGAACACATCTACACCAGCAATAACTTGATTAAAGCAAGGGGATTGTTTGCAACCCTATTGCATAGAGCCATGAAACTGCTTAAGAAATGAACAGTATCAATCAATGTGTGTGCTCTGAAAAGTCAGGCTAAATCCCAGGAGTGCTTTTTTTGCATCTTTAGGAGACAAAGTCTACCTAAATTTAGTGTATGTATACTGCAAAGGTGTCCAACATTCTGTCTCTTTTAAGTCATTGCCCTCTGAAAAGAAACAGGAGACCCAGCACCACTGTCACACAGGGACACAGTTCACTCATACGGACACATCATTCGGTCAACTCTGGATCGTAGTTGGCTTTCTGTGATTTACTAGTTCAGAAGTCTTTGTGGGTATGAAAGTTTACTCCGCTTTCTATAACTACACTTTTCTTTTTCTGTACAGCTACCACAAAGTACCTGTTTAATACGAGGTAGGTATTATATTAAAAATTGTATGATATTGAATTCAATTATATTGAAAATTCGTATGATGACAATTTTGATTTGGAGAAGAGAGNTCTCCTTTAGGAGCAAGTACTAGGTTAGTGTTGTAATTGATATGTTCTAACAGGACCCAGAACACACAAGTTATTTAACAGCAAACTAACATGCCAGCTAATTATCAAACATACTCAGGGATGATGCCCCTAAGGTGCATGTTAAGGCTTAGTGGGATGGCTCCATGGTAAGGTGTTTGCCACCAATACTGACAATCTGTTTGATCATCCTCCCAAATTTGTCCTCTGACCTTCACACCACGTGTGCCACTGCATATGTGCACTCCTTCACACACAATAGATAAGTGTAAAAATGTAAAGGTGCATTGCAAAATATCCTAGTTCTACAGGTAGAGGCAGCCATATGGGTATGATCCCATGAAATGTGTGTGTAGATGAGTAAATGGCTGAAAGGAGGACTGAGTGAAGAATGCAAAACTTACCTGTAGGATGAGATTAACATAACAGCATCGAGTTTTGAGTTTTTATGAAGTGACAAAGGCACATTTCAGGGGTTCTTTGACTTGTTACATGTAAGTTATACACTTTGGATACTGAGATTTCTAAGGCAAAGAAATGAAAAGTAAAATAAAAGTTCTGGGCTCACTTTATTGTTCTTCCCAGCTCCTGCAGACTCTCCTCAGCTCACATCTATTTTCTCTAATTCTGTATACCTTCTCTGATTCCACACACCTTTCATTTTGTATATTGCCATACGATTCATCTTTTCTCATACTATTGGAACATTAACATTCATCTACTGGCAACATCATCAGGCACCACAAACCATTCTTAATCCCCTCTACATGATAGATGTTGGCACTAAACTGGACACTAGAGGAAGACACACTGAAATAGCTAAAATAATGACCTTTAATAGCCACATCCTAACGTTGCTTACTTGAGAAAGGAAACTTTGAAGATGTGACCAAGTTAAGCATTTTGAGATGTGCCTATTATTTCTGCTGACCTAACATAATGACCAGAGTTCCCAAATGAAAGAAGCAGGAAGGGCAGAGTCAGGAAACATGCTACACAACAGAAGTAAAGGTTGATGTGATACAGGCCCACTGGCCAGGTTGGAAAGGGCAGGGGCCTAGATTCTGTTCTAGGATCTTCCAATGTCAGCCTAGTAAAACTTACTTCAGACTTAAAATTAGAAACTATATTTGTTTTTTTTAGGCTACTAAGTTTGTGGAACAGTTTCACACAGTAGTGTTAAACATGAGGTAAAGCCTCTTCTCAAGATGTGTAAGAACACGGGTCTTTGACATATTAAACATGGCATTCCCCATATAGCTAGTTGTATAGTCCCCGCATGCTCCCTCTACCCTCTCTACAGCCTTCGTACAACCTTGACAATCCTGCCTAGGTCTTCACTCTCCAGTCTCCACCAATGTTTTGTTTTTCTTTATTATTTTCACAACTTAGCCAAATGTAAATGCTTCTTGAACATTTTATCCTAATTTTCTGATTTTTTTAAATTATTTTTTATGTTTATGGTTTTTGCTGCCATGTATGCATGTGCCATGTTCTGTCCCATCCATGCTACCCATAAAGCCCATCTCCGTTAACTGGTGTTAGATTTTTTTTTTTTTTTTTTTAAATTACTTTTAATTGATGCTTTGTGCATTTCATACGTTTTTTTCCAATTCAGTTCAGGCTTATTTATTCCCTCCCCACTACCCCACCCACCCAGATCATGTATTCTGCCATAGACTGATCCTGATTCTCTTTTTTTTTTTTTCATTTTAGACTTATAGTGTTTGAGTACAAGCATCCTTCATGCAACCTATCTGCAGGCTGTTTGGCGCAAACACCTACAGCCCCCACCATCCCAGTGAGGGGTGACAGGTTGTTGTTCAAATCGTTTCAAATGAGGGTCCAGACTACATTGGCTGTAGTTTTCACATTCCACCCAATGGACTTACATTCTACCATGCCGCCTCTTCCGAGGTATGTTCCTAGGCTTAGAAAAGGGGCACAGGTTGGATGAGAGGTAAAACAGTCTCTCTCATGGAGTGTTGTTGTCTGGTTAGTTCTGGCTGTTTCCTTTCTGGGCTGCAGTTGTCCAGGAATACCTTTCGATCCTACTAATCAAGAACAAGCAATTAGATAATTAGGTATTTGAGCTAATAGTTATGGTAGGTTACTTTACCATAGAACATGTTTGGATATGTTAATCCATGAATTACAATTTTCCCCCCTGTAAATAGACAGGGTTCTTACTGTGGCTTTCAACATCTCCTACCTGTAGAGGATGTAAGCTTGTTGGGCATCAGCCATGGGTTATTTCTCCAAGGGGAGAGCCAATAAGCCAATTAGATTTGGGATATACAGCCAATGCTGCCTCTGCTGCACAGTATTTTCCAGGCAGGTGAGGTGTAAGCTGGTGCTGATGGTGGAGTCTTGCTTGACTCAGGGAGACCCATATTGCTTTATTGGTTTAGTGGCCTTTGGTAACACTTCCTGGCATTCCAGAAAGCCATCATTGTACACTTGCATGTGTGGTCTCAATACATCCCTCCCATTTAACGTCAGGTCTTCGGCAAAGCAGGGCGTCTTATTGCGTCTCCTCCTTAGGTATCCCAATTAGAGGCATGGAGCCTTTATCTTTTGTGGGCCTTGGATCCCCTGGACAACATCCACCTGGTAGAAACATCCAATTGCTGATGTCAGAGCTCCTGTTTAATATATTTTTGCCTGAGTGCATATAGCCCTAGGACTTTAGTGTTATATTTGGTTCTGATCAGAGAGTAATCCCTTCCACTGTCCCCATGTCTAGTAGTCAATTAAGAAAGCAGTTTTACCGGTTTTATACGAGATCACCTCTACAATAGTTGTTTGTCTGTTAATGCATCTGAATAATGGATGATATAATTCGCTTGTTGCCCCACATTTGCTTTAAACCATAAAATCTGTAGAGCAAGAATTTGGGATTGACACATACAAATGTTCTCTATAATTTCTATGTGGTACAGTATCACCTTGGTAGACAATTCTCTTTAAGATGATTTATCGTAAAAATTAAGTTTGCTTCCCAAGTTAATCAATAATATAGTCAACCAAAAAACATGGGTGAATTTTGATGAAATCTGTGCCTTAACTCCACCCTATA
This sequence comes from Rhizomys pruinosus, assembly GCA_009823505.1. Classification (NCBI taxonomy): domain Eukaryota; kingdom Metazoa; phylum Chordata; class Mammalia; order Rodentia; family Spalacidae; genus Rhizomys; species Rhizomys pruinosus. The sequence continues at coordinate 80,652 of VZQC01012797.1, forward strand.
AGTATGTATAATAAAACTGTTTTCTGGAGACTCATACGCTAAAGAAAAGGGGGGGATACAGATAGGTTTTTTTTTGTCAAAAACCTTGCAATCAAATCTTAAAACTAATACTATGGGAAAAGATTGTTTGTTCCAACAGGACAAAACGTCACCAAACTTAACGGCTGAGAAGTTTAAAAGATACAGGGTTTGCATTGAGTAGGATGTACAAAAAGTGGCAACGGAAAGACTGACCCATCTGAAATTCAAAGGAAGAGCCTCAGATTGCCAATAAAATCTGAACCCCTCTGTGATCCTTATGTAACAACTAGTTATAAAATGAGCCCTAATGCAACTTACCTTCTAGGTGCCAAAAAGTCTTAATATAGAGACTTCCTTGTCTTCCCACCCATAGAAAAGGAGAAAATATGACAATGATGAAGTGGTCGCTCCCCAACTGTAAATTGGAGACAAAAACTATTGTAAGAGGTAATCTCTTATAAAACCGTGAAACTGCTTTCTATTAATTGACTACTAGACATGGAACTGTGGAAGGGATTACTCTATGTTTAGAATTCTTTTTGTGATTTAAATGCTACATTTCAAAAGAAGTCCCAGGAGTAGTGACTCAAGGAAATGTTGGTGACTTAATTCCAGGCTGCTTCACATAGCTTCTTCCTTGGGCCTCTGGCTATGGGTATCTCAAATGACATCCTTTCTTCTGTATGCACAGAACACATCCTAGTGTTACAGATGCTGAAAGCACTCCTTCGTACTGGCAGGTTTAGGGAGAGTGGCAAGTTAGGGCATTTTTCCTCTGTTGTTTCTTGGGCAGGAAGAGTCTTGGGTGGGAATCTCTCAGAGCAGAAGCCAAGAGCTTTCCTTATACAGTAGACTTAGGAAGTCTAAACTAGCTGGTAAAGCCTCAAGACTATAAAAATAATTTCCAAAATTTTCATGTGAGATTCAGGATATGAATCAGACTCCGAATACCTGCTTTGTAGTCCTGAATACCACACCATGTTTTAGCTGTGTGGTTTTAGGTAAGCTACTTTTTCTTTCTATGTCTTACTAATTTCATGTATCCATTGAAGATGATATCAAACTAGCACCTAAATTCATAAAAGCTATGTAAGGATTAATGGTGGAAATAATGTCTAGTGCTAAGATCCGTGGCAGATTAGAAAGTACAAACCATGCCTTCGCTTGTTTATATTTCCTTCCTCTCAAGGGGGTGCAGGATAGACAAGGTGAGGAGGGGAGGGGGCTGGATGCTTAATCGCTTCCCTTGTCTGCAGGACACAGCTCGAAAGTTCAACAGAGAGCAAAGTCCAAGTTACCTGGAGCAGGATGTGCTCCCATCTCATCCCTCCACATCTTCCAACCAAATGGTTGACGTATTCTTTTAGAATCAGAGTCAGATGTGTCTGTTTTATTCTTTGTCATTGTCATTGTACCTCAGCTGCCTTTCCCTGTCTACTTGTCAAAATTTTGTCCACCTTCCAAGTCTGGGTAAAGTCATATTTTTGTGAAGCTTTCCTCAATCACTCATCATATTTAAATTCTGTTTTCCTTCTATAGCACTTATTCTCATTCTGTTTCATTTCAGACTCAGTAGTTCGCATTTCAGGTTCTCCACACTTAGGATATACTGTCCTCCTCAGGCTTAGATTTGCTTCTATATGTGCTGAGTCACTCTGACCCATTATCTTAATGCCAGCACTGGTCATGTCCCTCTCTGTTGCTCTCCAAACACAGCTGCTTTCTTTGGACGTATCATACATCTGAGAGTTGATAGGAAATGCACATGGACTGATAAATATAGCCATCTTTGTGGCTTCGAATAAAATTAGTAAGCAAATAGAAGGAGATAACTTGCTACTATTACATTGGAGGTCTTTGATTAATACAGAAATATACCCCTCCTACCAGTTATAACTATTTTATTAAAGTCTTGCAAAGTTCATAAATATTTATTTTGATATTTTTGTATTGATATTGGGTAATTTAGATCCAATCTGCTATACTGCCCCCTTATTGCCTGTCCCACCCAATTTAGTGCACTCTATTATACATAATAAGGCCTCTATAGAGACTAATTTCTGTACCCAAATGTCTTTCATTATGGGTCCATCCACTGAGGCCCTGATATGTCTTACCAAGAATCTCACGCTTGATGGAGCCTGTCTCTGTCCCTCCCAGTAGAAACATCAAGCTCCCAAATTTCCTTAAGGTGGGGTTGGAACTTCTTACATCCTTCTTCATGTCTATGCCTGGGATTGTTTTTCTGGGTCTGAGATTTCAAGGGACTTGTGCCTGTTCTTACCATTGCTGTGAGTCCACATCAGCAACTGAGCAGCCGTCTGGAAACTTGTTCCCTTGGGGTCCTGTACTGCCTCTGGCACTTATGATCTTTTCAACCCCCTCTTCGAATGATCCCAAGAGCCTGGAATTGAGTCCACCAACCGTCCCCTACTACTGGGACTTCTTTTGAAATGGTAGCATTCAAAATCCAAAAGTCGTTCTAACCATGAGAATGGGCTGTAGGGTAGCAGATTGTGGGGCATGAACAATGAGCATGTGCATACCTGCAGGCAAAACACTCAATGCACATAAAACAAAAAATAACTTTTAAAAAGAAGCAGACCTAGAAGTCGGATATAGGTGTGCTATTCAGCGATGAACACTGTGCAGTTTCCTGTTCTCTGCACATTGAACAATTGGATTAGGTTTTGTGTTAATCACCATTAGCTGCATAAGGAAATTTTGGTGAGAATTGAGAGATGTATATCTATGGGTATAATAATAAATCATTAGGAGTCATTTTAATACAAGAACTATTCAGTAGAGAACTGATGTTGGGTTCTCCTCTACATCCTGTTTAGCCTCAGGTTCCTAAGCCTTGTATATAAGGTATGGCTCTTGTCTTAGTTTCATTTTTTTAGGCTGTGATAAAATCATTGTCCAAAACCAACTTGGGAGGCTATAGCACAGTTTCTCATCAAGGGAAGCCAAGGAGGAAGCTGGAGCACAGACCATGGAGGAAATGCTCCTTTACTGGCTTGCTCTCCCACCCATGCTAAGACTGCTTCTGAACAATACAAGAACTATCCGCAACAGAGGAGTGGCACTGCTCACAGTGGGTGGGACCCTCCCAATCAACTTGACAATCAAGATAAAGATACTCCACAGACCTTGGCCACCTGGTGAACAGTCCACATGGAGAAATCTTTCAGTTGAGGTCCTTTCTAAACATAGGTGTGTCAATTGACACTGAGACACTGAAGCTGTCCCAACACAGGCTCCGTCCCTGTTGAAGTGGAACCTTAAATACCAATTAAAGAATGGTGGAGAGTGGTGTGGTTTACTCCCATGATATTCATGCCACCATTGCAGTGGGTGGGCATATATGCCAGGCACGTTTTGTATATCACAGGATCACGGTGGATAAGGTTGATGATTTTTTTTTCCTTTTGGCAGCACATGTGGCACCTTCCAGCACTATGGCAACTAACCAAGTAGAGAGATAGGCTCTGAAAGTCAGCACCTGCTTGATTCCCTGTTTTGCTCTGCAAGCTCATGTTTGGTGTTCTTCTACACCAGTACAGCTCCCTATCATTATGATCTAGGAAGCTAAGCAGGGTCATGCTTGGTTAGTACTTGAATGGACCACCACCTCTGATTATAAAAACATTTCTTTTCTTCTAAATTGCTTGTACTTAGTTTCATGTCATCTCTCAGTGTTCTTTGTGGTCCTGAAACAAAATTGGATTCTTACACTGAAGTAAAGAGAAGTGTTCTCTCTGCCCTTTTCAATTTTTTTCATTAAAAAATTTTTTTTCTCAAAAGTTTTTTAATTAATTAACTGAGAAATGGGTCTAGGTATGTCAGAAAGCAGCATGGTAGAGTTTTTAAAGTAAAACCGAGAACCAGAAAAATGTTGAAAGAGCACTATTTCCCATATGAGTTAATCATATACGCAGAAGAATTAGTCCCATGTGTGACTTCCAAACTCAAATGGAAGAAATCTAGAATCAAAGTCAATGCTGTAGTCACAGCCTTGGAAGAAAGAGCGGAATCGAGACTTCCCTCATTCTTTCAGGTCAGAAGCTTGACTGCTCATGTCGGAACAAGTTGGAGAAAGTCTTCTGTCCTTTTAAGACCTGAGTGATCTGCTGGAGGGAGTCCTGAGTAAAGTAGTCAGGGTCACTTCTGCATCAGGAAGGAAAGGTATCTTAGCTTTCTTTTACATCAACTCTGCTCAACAGCAATCTTTCCAATAAAATGTCTATGATTTAAGCCTACTATTCCCAAACTGGAAATCTTCATATGAAATGATCTTTCAGGATTATGCCTACAACATGTGATCCTCAATTTCCCCCAGCAAACAAGGTCAAGGTCTTTATTAAGGACATTTTTGCTTTGGTTTAAGAATGCTTTCCAAATATGTGTCAGAAAAAAAGTGTTTACACACTACGAACTTCAGCTTTGGTATGCTTACGTTCAAGACCCACTTTACCCACATTGGCTTACTGAATGCTCAAGTGTTAACTGAAAGTACACTCTTTTATCTCTGGACATACACACTTAGAACTATGCAGATACAATTTACATGGTCTGGCCATAAGTCTAGTTATTATTTCTATCTGCTTTGTATGTTACTATTATTTCAAATAAAGTATTTTATGAAGCTCCTTCTATGTATCTTATGTAAGATGCCACCAACATATTGTGATATAATCTAGTTGAGGAAAATATACATAGGTTTTAAAATGCTAAATGACTGTTACTTAACTCAGCATAATGCTTCGAGCTCTCCATTTACCTGCGAAGTTCATAAGCCATCTTTCTTTACCACTGAATAGTGCTCATTGTGTAGATGTACCGCACTTTTTTTTCATACACTCATCTGTTGAGGGGCATTTGGGTTGTTCCAGCTCTTCGCTATGTGAAGAGACTGCAATAAACATAGATGTGCATGTATCTTTGCAGTAGGATGAGTCTTGGGTAATACCCAGAAGTGGTATGCTGGTCAGGTGGTAGGTCAATTCCAGTCTTTAGGGTTATTTCCCACACTGCTTTTCCATAGTGGTTGTGCAAGTTTAATTCCACCAGCAGTGGATAAGTATTCCCCTTTCCCCACAACCTCTCCAGCATCTGTTGTCTTTTGTTTTCTTGATCTTAGCTAATCGTATTGGAATTAGATGATATCTGAGAGTTGTGAGTTGTTTTAATTTGCATTTCCTTAATATTAATTTTGTTGAACACTTTTTTAAGATGTTTCTCAGCCATCTCTTTATTCTTATTGGTGAAGACTTTAAAAAAGTAACAAAAAAGAAAACGGAGAATGTTTTCCCTCATTTGTGGATGCTAAACCAAATCCCCAGACCGAAAGGCAAGGTGAATGACATTTTGTTATATTTCTTTGTTTATCTGGAAGCAACTATGTTGTTATAATGTGAATCTCTCAAGAGCTCTAGACTCCTACCCACCAATTATTTTCAGACTCTGTAACTACTGTATATGGTGGAGAGTATGTATCATTTCCATATTTTAGAGTAATATAAAATTAATGGAGGAAAATGTGAATTCTAAGCATAAAAAAAAAGACTGAGAGAAAGATGCAGGACAGTTAATGGCAGAATGCCATGATCTGGGGTGGGATGGGGTGGGGAGAAGGGAAAGGGGAAATATGCCTGAACTGAATTGAAAAATGATGTATGAAATACACAAAACAATGAAAAAAAGAAATAAAAATTAAAAAGAATTAAAAAATTGCTTTTAAACAAAAGATCTGAAGTCATATAAAATAATCCACATTATTTTTTAAAAAAGCTAAATGAATATATACTACTTATATTAATATTATTACTGGTTTTCAGTTTCTTACATGTTCTCTACTTTGACTCCCAAGCAAAGGTGATAGGAGGTTGAGATTCATGAGACAGTTATAGATCTCTCCATCCTAGGGATGAGGAGCTAGTGGAGGGGGTTAATAAGCAGCCTGTGATCACGCAGTCCATATGTGGCATGATCATAAACAGAAAGGACATCTGAAATCCACATTCCAGGATTGCCTCATTTGTCTTCTGAAGTGGACAAGGTAGAGGCAAATGCTCACATTTTAGAAAGAGAGTTGGTCACAACACTTGGAATCCCATCATTCTTTTAGGAGACTTTAAGAGATGGCAGAGTAGAGAATCTGAACGTGAATGGGGCACAAGTCCAAAGGGGAGGCTGGCTGAGCCCCAGCCTAAGACCGAACAGTGCTGAGTGGACACAGGAAAGGAACCAACTGGAAAGGCAAAAGCAGAAATAATTTCTTGTGCTGCCAAGTTGGCGTGTGACTGAAGTACAGTGAGTCAGTAACTGAAAGGTGAAACTTCCTTCCAGGAAAAGATCTCGCCTCTCCATCCTAGCAGTGAAAATAATCAAGGGAACCAAGTATCCATTAGATAATTAAATAAATATGTATCCACTTAAATGTTCTACAAGCCAGGGTTAAGGGAAAAATATTCTCCCTAAATCGAATAACTCAAAAACCTCCCCAAATTTCAGCACATGCAGAGAGGAATCATAAAAAATGTATATAGGGCCGGGCGTGGTGGTGCACGCCTTTAATCCTAGCACTTGGGAGGCAGAGGCAGGTGGATCTTTGTGAGTTCAAGGCCAGCCTGGTCTACAGAGTGAGTTCCAGGACAGGTGGGGCTATAGGGAGACCCTGCCTTGAAAAGACCAAAAAATGTATATAGAATGCAGAAGACCCAGAACAGCAATATAAACAAACTTCTGTTTGAAAAATAATAAAGTTGGAGGACTTTTACTTTTTAATTTCACAATTACTCTAATGCTCTGGAATTAAAACAGTCTGGTGCTGGCATAAGAGTGAGGAAAAAATAAAAAAAAAATAAGAAGAAAACTGAGAATCCAGAAAAAAAAACCCTTCATTTATTATCTGGAGCCTTACTTTATACCACATGCAAAATCTTCACCAAAAAGTGGATCATAGGTGTGAATATAGTAGACAATCAAAAAATATTCAGAAGAGAATATATTGTTTGGTCCCAGGGCAAAATGTTTTTGACATTGTATGAAAGAAATATGAACCTTGTATGGAAATAAAATGACAAACCAGATGTCATCTCTATTATAGGAACATAGGTTCATAAACTCACTACTTCAGTTTCCTTATGTTCCAATGAAATTAGTGAAGGAAATGGTTGTTTTACAGTTTGACCAAAGGGAAGGGATCTAATACTCATCCCACCATGCCTTGATTATCTTTCAATTTATAGAAAACCTAGAGAGAGAAGCTAGAATATATGTAAATTTAACTCTAGGATGGGCTAATTTACTGCTAAAGGGTCACCAAGCAGTAATAATAACAGAACACTTGGGTTGGAATTTCTGGCTGCCATGATAAATTTTGGCAAAATCATGTTTTCTGATGACACAAATTCATCGTCTTACAATTCTATAATCAGTCTCACTGTGTTGACACCAAAGTGTCACCAAGGCTCTGGCCAAGAATCCATTTCCTTGCCCCTCCTACCTTCGGGGGACTGCCTATCTTTATAGGCCCGTGTCCCCCTCCTGACTTCAATTTCAATATTGCAGCAGTTCTCTCTGGCCTTTGCCTGAATTTCACATAATTTTCTTTCCCTGACCCTTCTGCCTTCCTTTGACAAGAAACCTTTGCTTACATTGGGCACATGTGGATAATCTTAGAAAAACAACTTATTCAAGATACTCATTTTAATCACATTTGCAAAGCCCTTTTAAAAAGATGACATATTTCCAGGTTCCAGGGATTAAGATACAGATATATTGAGGAGGTTGTTCATCAACTTTGTAGAGCAATTAGCACTATCCTTACAATGTTAATTTTGAAATTACTTTGCTGTTAACCCTTTCAGCTGAGACAGTGAGCCTGTATGTGATAATATTTTGATATAGATAGTCCAATCCCAATAAGCTTTACTGTTTTGAAGTCAGTGTGGTGCTCATGCGTGGATAAATTGTCAGATGTGAAAGCTGATTCTGCATTTTTGCTTTGATAATAAGAGACTAAAAATACCACTAACTGCAAATTATAGATTTAGGGATCATGGTGTGAATAGACTATCATATTCTCAGCTTTGAGTAAGGAATCTACTTTGGGGTAATTGTAGGATGCCAGCTGGTAGAGTGTTTACAGAGATGTTATATATTTATGTTTTTGGTTTTCTTAAACATCTGGTCTCTACCAGTAGGTTTTTGCATTAAAGTATTTTTATTTTCTTTGGAGTTCTGAAAATAATCACTCATATCATACTTTTACAATTTCTTCATCTCCACTAAGTTTTATTTTAAGTGTCAGTGCTGGCTTTTGTGACTCTGTCTAATGAGATAGTAGAAGGGGCTTTGATTTTTATAACCTTTACCACGGGTTATTAATTTCCCTGCATCTTAGTGGAAGATCAAAACCCTTCTTGGAACAGTGATGATTCTGAAGATTTGAGCAGTTTGATATCATTAGCATCTGTTTGTCTTCCAGTATTTTGCTCTATATTTAGAGGTAATTGTTCGCCAAGGAAAAATAAATCCATCTATTCATTTTCATTCATACCTTACTTTTTTCTGAAAGAGCTTTAAAACTATTGTTTAGTTTGTTCATTTGAGAATGTGTGACTGGGGCAATTTAATTTGGTATAAAACCTCACTGACATCTTCAAACTTCCTGAAATCCTTCAACTAAGAAGTGAGAAACCTCCTAAGACTCCTTGCAACCATATTTCAGGCTTTGATGTCTACAACCTACTTCTAAGGTGGACTAGACTTGGCACATGAACAACACTTAATCCTGTAGAGTGCTTGCTTGAACACATGCCTAGGACAGTGTGGACTCCAGCCACTGCCCCTGAAATCTGATTCATGTCCAACTGGGTCCCAGCACTTGCAGTGCTCATGGAGGGGCTCTTAAAGGGTAGGCAGATGTTCCTACTGGGGTAAGCCATGTAGCTCAGTGATAAAGACCAGCTCAGTATGAAATACTTGGCAGGTACTATCTTGGTTAATAGCAGGACATGTATGCAGTAGGCATGTGGTTATCTCTTACTTATCCCTTCTTTATACATGAGGTGTGAGACAAAAATGAAAATAATTTTTCTATTCTCTCAATCCCTTGACGTTTTTACTTTTTTACATTAAGATATTAATTAAAAGCATGGCGTGAAGGTCTTATCAGCTTGGGTTTAAATGTTAGGCTGATCACTTACTAACCAAGTAAACTTGAGAAGTTATTTAACTTCTTTGTGGCTTTTTCCCAGTCTGCAAAATAAGAATTGCACAAAGATTGTCAAAGACTACATGGGCCATGCAGATTGTATAGAATAATACCTGCCATGCAGTAACTACATCTCTGCTCTTTTTATTCTGATATTCACTCACTCATTTGTATTATAGTATCATATTTATTCTTTACTTCCATTTAGAAAATAACATCCCAGAAGAAAAGATTCTGCTTTATTTTGAGCAGAGCAGTCCTTGAGACTATATTCAGTTTGTGAGTTGTTTCACCATCTGTATTATGAAACCTGGTTTCTGTCCATAGTAACTAATCATAGTAATACCTGCTAGACTAAACAGGATTGTGCACTGTGCATGGAAGGCTGGTGTGAACACATTCCAAAGACTGAGGCACTGTTTATGTGCTGATGTGTCCCTACTGGCTGCTGTCACTGCTGCCGACACTTCCCTTGCATAATGAGCTCTCCCTAATTATATCCAAAGATTTTTTTCTTAGTTGTTACTTTATTAATTTATACAGAACTCTTTTTTTCAAAATTTCTCCTAAGCAAAAGAAAAACTGCAATATAATTAAGGACATGTTGAAATAGCTTGAGACTGGAAGATGAACACTTAGAGGAAATCTAGATATCCAGATTGCCACACAGGAATGGAACATACCCAAAGAACTACAATGAATGGTTTATTTCATCAAACCATTGACAGTTGGCTCCCAAGGTCAAGAGGAAATTAGGAAAGCATTTGGAGCATTTAAAAGTAACAAAATTTAGTGGTGATATATTTCCTTCTCCCCAAAATACATTGATCCAGATGACAGCTTCTATATATGATGCCTTTAGGGACTTTCCTTTGCTTTGTATACTGGAATGGGACCAAAAGAGGTCATTCATTTGGTGGAACTTTGAAAATAGGATTGCAACCTTCATGATCAACCTTCAGTATGACTAGAAGAAATCAACACACCAACTCTAACCATGTGTGCTGGATAGCTTTAGTGTCAACTTGACAACCTGTGTTGAGGGAGCCTCAATTGGGGAATTGGCTCCATTGGATTGGCCTGTGGCCACATCTGTGGACTATTGTCTTGATTGTCAAGCAGTGTGGGAGGGCCCAGCCCACAGTGAGTGTTGCCACCCTGGGCAGGTTGTTGTGTACCATATAAGAAGGCAGGCTGGGCATGAGCCAGGGGAGCAAGCCAGTGAACAGCATTCCTCCATGGCCTGTGCTTCAGCTCCTGCCTCCAGGTTCCTGCTCTGAATTCTTGCTTTGGGCTCCCTGAGTGATGAACTGTGACCCAAGAGATGTAAGCTGAATAAACCCTTTCCTCCCCAAGTTGGGGTCAGTCAGAGTATTTTGTCACAGCAATGGAATACAAAGTAGAACAGAAATTGGTACCAGAAGAGTGGGGTATTGCTGTGACAGACCTGACCTTGGTGTTTTGGGGAAGGATTGTGGAGGCATTTGGAACTTTGGGCTGGGAAGATCATCGAATACCTAAAGATCATTGCTGTGGATCTTGGAGCAGTTTTGATGAAGGATTTGTAGATGATGGAGGCCTGGCTTGTGAAGTTTCTAGTTTCAAAGGGGAACGGAGATCATCAGGTCTGTGTAATCTGTGGGTTCTGGTCAGCTGGGGCTGAAAAATCAGCTGTAAGTAACAAAAGACCAGAGCCTGGGGTGAAATCTTTGTTGTACTGGGACAATTGATGCTGGTTAGCTGGGGCTGAAAAATCAGTTGTAAGTAACAAGAGACCAGCATCACTGTGGTGAAATCTTCTGGGAAGAATTTTTTCAGGGTCAGCACACAGAAGCTGTGTTCCAGAAGGGGCCTGAGCCTCCATCTCAAGCCAGAAGCAGGACTTGGTAGTGTGTAAGTCCTCCTATATAGTTCTGGTGGTGAAATTTGAGGGGGTCACAAAGAGACCGAAGGCTTGAGCAACGGTGAGAGTCAGGAAAGACAGTGGGGAAGTGCACTCGGTTTTCAGTGAAGACCCCAGGATTGCAGGGGTCATGGAGAGAACATGAGGCTTTGCAACCAGGAGAGGTCAGAAGAGACCATTGGGGAGGGTGCTGCCTCAGTTATCAGTGGAGACCCAGCTGTTGGAGATGCCAGGACCATGGGACAACCAACCAAGAGTCAGGGCAGGGTGGAATGGAGTCGGCCTGGCCTGCGAGATGACATGTGTGTGGCCACGGAGTCAGAGTCAGAGAAGGAGCTGCTTTGTTTTTGTGGGGAGACCTTTTGGAGCCCAGAAGATCATGAGTGAATCCCAGAAGTCCAGCTCTTTGAGCAGCTACTTTGCTGGACTTAGTTTTGCTTTGAGTGTGCCCGAGTTCTTCCCTTTGAAATAAGACAGTAACTTGTTTGGTGATTTTACAGCAGCCCACATTTTTTAAGAGCAGTTGTTATTTTAATTAATTCATTTGTTAAGGGATTCTACAATACAATGACTCAGTTGTTGGCAGATAGCATTGAACGTCCATCATTAGTCATACAATCAGTAAATTGGTGCAGTTTGCAAGTAACTATAATCCAAATTTTGAACAAAACCCAAGGTTCCATAGACCAGATTGTGAGAAAGCTGTATGCACAACGTGTTTGATCAATCAGAGAGTCCAGATGCTATATTCCTGTAGCCTCATGATTCACCCCTATCTCTCACCGCACAGCTCTTACAATCTACCGGCCTCCCCTTCCGCAGTTTGTTCCTTGGGCGTGTGGGAAAGGGCACAAGGGGTGAGAAGAAAACAAGTTCCTAATTTCTTTGGAGTTGTCATCTTTGGACTCCAGTCTGTTCAGTTGTTTCCTTTCATGGATTGACAACTTATCCAAGTGATACCTTGTAACCATAACTAACAAAGGCACAGCAAGTGCGATGTACAGGCCGATTTAAGCAGTACCCACTTTTATGGCAAGCTAGTCGGTGAAGCATAGGCACAGATGCTTGAAAGGCATGCCTAACCGCAAATAGTGGTTTCATCTATAAAGGGTGACAAGTTCTTAACTGTGCTCACAAACATCACCCAACCACCCAGGACACAAGCTGTGGATCAGCTTTGAGTTTATTCCTCCAAAGGAAAGCTAATAGCCAAATAGATTTGGGATATATTATAGACCCTTGGCTGCCACTGTGCACAGTATCTCCAGGCAGACGAGGTGTAACTGGCGCTGATGGAGGAGTCTTACTTAACTCAAGGAGACCAATATCCTGCTTTATCGCATTAGTGGCCTGTGGTAACACTCTCTAGCCTTTTCAGAGGCCAGTTGTACACTAGCAAGTGACTTCTCATAACATTTTTTCATGCTCACAACCAGGGTCTTCACAACAGGGACTTACTGCCTTTCTCCTTGCATATATCCCCACTTATAGGCAAATGGCCTTTATAATTGGGGGGAGTGTGGGTTTGCATCCACCTAGCCAACATCTCCTAGGCAGAATAATTCATTGCTGATGTCAGAGCTTTCCTGTAGTAATATATTTTGCTTAATTACACAACTTATAAACACTTTACTATTGAATTTGGCTCTAGTTAGGGAAATATCCTTTCACAGTTCCTATGCCTATCAATCAGTTAATACGTTATGCCTGTTTTATAGGAAATTACCACTGTAACAGTTGGCTCTAGTTTACAGTTAGGGAGTGGTTTCATTACCATCATGTTTTTCTTTTTCCAAAAAAAGGGGGAGAGGTAGGAAGGTTTCTCAGCACCTGGAAAGTAAACTTCATTAGGGTCCATTATAAACAGTCAACCCCAATATTTTTCAGAGAGATGCTCAGTGTCCATGACTCAGGCAGTCCGAGGTTCCTCATTCCTTAATGTTCAGAGACTTTTAATAGATTGAACTTTTAAGCGTTTGGACATTTTAAGGACTGTGGGGCTTTTAAGGCTGTACTGTCTTAGGTTGTGATTAATGTTAACATCATACTTTGAGGATAAGAACTGGAAAGGTGGTGGTTTAATAGTGATGTGTTCTGTGTGTCAAGTTGACAAGGGGTCAATTGTGCTGGATAGCTTTAGTGTCAACTTGACACACCTGGGTTGAGGGAGCCTCAATTGGGGAATTGGCTCCATTGGATTGGCCTGTGGCCACATCTGTGGAGTACTGTCTTGATTGTCAAGCAATGTGGGAGGGCCCAGCCCACAATGAGTGTTGCCACCCTGGGCAGATTGTTGTGTACCATATAAGAAGGCAGGCTGGGCATGAGCCAGGGGAGCAAGCCAGTGAACAACATTCCTCCATGGCTTGTGCTTCAGCTCCTGCCTCCATGTTCCTGCCCTGAGTTCCTGCTTTGGGCTCCCTGAGTGATGAACTGTGACCCAAGAGATGTAAGCTGAATAAACCCTTTCCTCCCCAAGTTGGTGTCGGTCAGAGTGTTTTGTCACAGCAATGGAAGACAAGCTAGAACACCATGGATTCAATGAAGCATGCTATTTATTATTACTGTGAGTGTGTGCGCAAGTGGACATGTATGTGGTGGTCAGAGGACAACTTTGTGGAATTGATTCTTATTCTTTTTTTCCTTTCTATGGGCTCCAGGGATTGAACTCAGGTTGCCAGACTTGCAGGACAAGCACCTTTATCCAGTGAGTTCTCCTACCTGCCTGGGGCATGTTGTTTGAATAAATAGGATTAGCAGGATAAAGCTTACTCTTTGTGACTTTAATCTGGAATCTATACCTGTAATAATTGCAGTGGTCACTTGTTAATTTTTGTACTATACCATGTGCCCTTTCTGTTTCCTAGCTAATATTGATAGCATTTTTGAATTATAATTTCCATTTTCCCAGGGAGCAGATGGAAATTAAGTGTCAACAACACACAGCTCAGAGGATGAGACTTGTGCCTCTTAAAGACTCACACACATGCTAACTGACAAGCCCACTCTTCACTGAAAATGACACCATGATCCCTACTCTCCCAGGACTTACCATGCAGCATCCTGCCCCTCTATAGCTCTTATACTTACGCAGCTTTCAATACTGTATGGTAATTGTACAGGAAATCAGAGTGATCTGCAGACTTTCATTTTGTAAACACATGATATGGCAGGTGCTCTCTAAATTCAGTATCCAAATTTCAGAACACTCAATGGTGATGTGAGACCACAACTACTCTCTTCTCACAGTAACTGAATCTCAGTGGTTGATAGAAAAGGACCACTTAACATATTCATTGTGACATCTACTTGCCACCAAGTTATTCTGTGAAACTACAATCTTGTCTTTTTCCCTCAAAATAAATCAGTAAAAATGGTTATCTTTCTTTTTTCCATAAAACATGAATTTTCAACATCAGTTTTTTAAAAATCCCATGAATAACCTTATTAATTTTAAATGTTAGACCCAGAAGGGTCATAGCATGTCCAAAATCACAGAGGGATCACACAGGGTTGTTCATCCACACTTCCATCAAGCAAGCACTGTTGCATTATGTCTTCTGTTTATCTATGTCTTCGTTCACTAGGAGAGCCAAATGGCTAAGTGGCATACACTTTGCAGTCTCTCTCTCTCTCTCTCTCTCTCTCTCTCTCTCTCTCTTTCTCAATACAACAACATACTAGGGAATAGATACTGGAAAATAATAGACAAAGTAAAACTGGGTGTTAAGTGGTAAGCAGGGAGATTGGGTGCTAACATCTCATCTACCTATAAGAGGAGATAGAAAAGCAGATGTGAAGAATGAGAGCAGGTAACTAGGGAATGTCAGCAGCAAATGCATGGTTATCAGAACCTGGTGATGGAAACCTTGGCACAAAGAAGACAAGAGTCATTTCACACAGAAAAGATTCCACATCTGCAGTGAATAGAGAAATTGGTAAAGAACTATTTTGAAAGGATTCTTGTAAGCCACATCATTCATTTAGAGATGATAGACGAGTCACTGGTAACAGATGTTTCTTACAGAAAGGGATCATTTGCAGTCAATGCACTCCTCAGATTGATCAGAAGAAAACAGTCCAACCTGTGAGATGAGCTTCTCAGGATTCATGGCACTCAAACTGAGAATTGGAACTTTCACTATGAGATACTTGAACTGCCTTCACTGGAGTGAGTCTCCCACTCCTGGCATGCTGTCGAGTGGATAGGACTGCTGGTTGTCTGCTTGTGTGCTTCAACTACTGATAGAGTCTCCCCACAATACAACCGAAGCAGATTCTCACAAATATCTGCAGAGCCTCTTTCTTTGTGACTTCTTGTTTCATTCAGCAAAAATGGGTTATTTCTAGGAGATAAAAGGATGGGAGAAGAAAAAGTTGAGGGTGTTTTCCGTCCGCTCCCACCCAGCGTTGGCTGGGCGTGTGTCTCTCTGAGAAGCCCCTGTTGGCAACCTTCCTCTAGGCCTCTGGTTCTCATGTAGAGAGACGCTTTCTTCCCACAGCCTCAGAGTTAGTAATGGCTTCCTAGGGTTTCTACTATCTGACGACTGAACATTCGCTGTTTTCATTCAATCTTGCTCACACCTCTGTAGTTTGTCCTTCATTAAAGTCTACTTTCTGTGAAGACCCTGGCTGGTGAGGTGACTCAACACTATCAACTCTGGTGTTCTCTTTCTCTTAAAGCTCTGGGAACATGTGGAGTAGTGGAAAAGATCCAACATCTTCTGAAATTTGTAAGCAAATCAATTACTCTGATTAAAGTGTGGTATTCTGGAAAAGGAGAGAAAAAACGACTGGACCTAACAAATATAAGTGTTAACTTTTACACCAATGTGGTAGGTGCTACATCTGCCTTATAGACCAGTGTAGAGTTTTAGAAAATTAAGGTGTTGCAAACTGTTATATGCTTAGTCGGAGACAAAGATGGGATTTTAAACAGGATGTGCTGAATTTCAAAACCTCTGATCTTTTAAGAGCTGCCCTTGGATGTCACAGAATCCTATGGTAATCTGACATCTTTCTGAGTTCTACTTTCCACAGCCATCTCCACATGTGGACGCATCACCATCACCTCAACACCACACCATCTGCTACTTTTTTCCAACATTCCAGTCCAGCAGCTTTGCTCTGTCCTGTTTGTGTACCCATGAGATGAGAAGCAGAGACTCCTGTGTGTTCTTGCAGCAGCTTGCTGTCAAGATCCCCATGTGAGTCACAGCTGGTTACTGAAGATGTCAGCTGCAGCACCTGCACAGTGAATCAAAGGTGCTCTTTCTTATATCAGCTACCTTTTTTTCTAACAAGGCTAGTCACAATTTACAAATGCCTAGATTGTAAAAAGACCCTTGCTCAGATCCTCCTTTCTACTTTTTGTACTCTCAACTGTTAATAGCTTCTTGGTCACAGTTTCCTATGTTCTCTTCAATCCATGCCCTTAGCTCATCTCTCTCTCTCTCTCTCTCTCTCTCTCTCTCTCTCTCTCTCTCTCTCTCTCATATGTGTATTTGTCCCAGCAGCAGCAGCAACATTCTTCTTAAACACACAGAATATTCTTCGGGATATATCACAGTATGATACAAAGTAATTCTTGAGAAAATTAAGAAGACTGAAATCCTACCAAGTATCTTTTACCAAAACATAATTAATCTTGGAGTAAGTAGCAGAAAGAAAACCGGAAGGTTCTGAGTTAGGTGGAAATTATGCTATATAACCTGGAACAACCAATGGATCTAAGAAAAATGCAGAAAGGAAGCTTGGAAATATCTTGGACAAAACAAAATGAAAACATACCAAAACTTAGGGGCTGCAGCAAAAGCACTTCTAAGAAGGAAGGTCACAGCAACAAATATCTAAGTTTATATAAAAAGAGATATTTCAAATAACATTGTATTTTACCTCAAGGACCTAGTAGTAAAATGAATGAATGAGAGAGAGAGAGAGAGAGAGAGAGAGAGAGAGAGAGAGAGAGCGGAGAAACCAGGAAAACAATATAAAAATGAAGCTGATTTATTTTTTTAGGAATTCACATTTTTCCTTTACTCTAAAATATGCATACATACCCTTACTCTAAAATATGCATACATACCCTTACTCTAAAATATGCATACATACCCTTACTCTAAAATATGCATACATACCCTTACTCTAAAATATGCATACATACCCTTACTCTAAAATATGCATACATACCCTTACTCTAAAATATGCATACATACCCTTACTCTAAAATATGCATACATACCCTTACTCTAAAATATGCATACATACCCTTACTCTAAAATATGCATACATACCCTTACTCTAAAATATGCATACATACCCTTACTCTAAAATATGCATACATACCCTTACTCTAAAATATGCATACATACCCTTACTCTAAAATATGCATACATACCCTTACTCTAAAATATGCATACATACCCTTACTCTAAAATATGCATACATACCCTTACTCTAAAATATGCATACATACCCTTACTCTAAAATATGCATACATACCCTTACTCTAAAATATGCATACATACCCTTACTCTAAAATATGCATACATACCCTTACTCTAAAATATGCATACATACCCTTACTCTAAAATATGCATACATACCCTTACTCTAAAATACGCATACATACCCTTACTCTAAAATATGCATACATACCCTCCACCCATATACCAATATTACAAAGTCTGAACACAAGTGGTAGGTTGATTCTAGAGCCCATTAAGGGATTCACCTTTTAACCATACTGCTGCTTTCATATAAAAAAGAAATATAGCGTTGATGATGCTTAGTTTGCCAGCCTGAGCTACATAGCTGATTTTTTTAAAGAAAAATCATATGAAATCTTCACCTAAACAAGAAAAAAGGAGAAAAGACTAGAATAAATAAAATTATAAATGAAAGAGAAGACACAATAAAATGAGATGGATGTGCATCTTCAATGTCACATAAAGAATTAGTGATTATTTGGTACTGTAAGACTATGGATTCAACAGTTTTTCAGCGCTGATTGATATTTTGATTTTGTAATCATTGATGCTGAGACTTCCACTTTGCCCAAATGGTAGTATAAAGTGAAGGAAGTGAGTTTATGGCCATTTTAGAAATGTTGGAATACTGCTATAATCTCAAGCCAAAATTCATTTAATGATTTTTCTAAAACTCCAGTGAGCAAATCAAACAGCAGTTTTTAAAAATCAAAAGTTCTAACAGAATATAATCTAAAGATGTAGTGTATATCTGCTTATAAGCGAAGGAATTATGACAGAAAAAATTGAAGCTCTTCATTCCCCATAATTAAACAATTTTTTTCCACAAGAGCAAAACACTTTGTGAAGTAAAATCACTGCAATTTACAACATGCAGTACTCTCAAATCCGAAGCCAGGTATTTTGGGCAGCATTCATGGGCACTGCATCCTGTGGTACATGAACAGTGCATAGTGCATTTTTTGTACATTCAGAACTGGAGCTGCAGAGTGCTCACCATCACCACTACCTCAGATCCATTACCTACTGCATTGTACATTAATTTTTGGTTGTTACATGTTAAGAAACCTTTTACTTTTGCTAATTTTTTATGAACCCCACACTTACTTATGCCACACCATGGTGTCTTCACTAGCAGATTAAGAATCAAGAGATGAGAGATCAGAAAAAAATCAGTGAATTTGAGGTGAACTGATTTTTGATATTTTCCAGAAAAGGAAAAAAAAAAAGTGCACAATGGTGAAACAAAGCCTGCTAATTACATGTGGCTACATGAAGAGGAATGATATTAGGATTAGGTCCTTGTACACACAAATCAAAGTAAAATGTATCACAGACTTAAGAGCATGGCTTGAAATTATAAAAACAGCTAGAAGAAAATCACTAAATGTTTTCTGATCTTGAATTGCAGTGATTCTCTGGATATGACCCCAATTCACAGGAAACAGAGCTCAGCATAGGAAAAATGGCATGATAGAAAACTGAAAAGCTTCCATACAATCAAGAAAACAGAGTGAAGAAATAGTCTATAAATAGAAGAAACAAATATGCAAGCCATAAACATATGATAAGGCACCACAATACCAATGACAAGGGAAGAATTAAACAAATTGAAGACCACAGGCATTTCTCAAAAGAAGACATGCAAATGGCTAAGTGGACAACAAAAGGACACAACATAACTAATCACCTAATGTGATGTCATCCCCCAATTGTACAACAGCTGCTCTCACAAAGATGAAGTATAGCCAATATTGGGGATAAAAATGGAAAGAAGAAATCCCTTCCACACTGTTACTGGGAAAGTAGAATAATATAAAAATAACAGATTAAAACTAAAGTTACTGTATACCACAGCAGTCTTACAACTGGTTATCTAGCTAAAGGAAATGAACTTATATGCTCACAAGAGAGCCGCGCTTCCATCTCCCATGTTCTCTGAAACAATTTTCACAACATCCAAGATATGAAGTCAACCTAAGTGTCAATCAAGAAATGAGAGAATTGGGGCTGGAGAGATGGCTCAGTGGTTAAGAACATTGGTTGCTGTTGCAAAGAACACAGGTTCAATTCCCAACACCCACGTGGCAGGTAACAACCATCTGTAACTCCAATTCCAGGGGAATCTGATGCCCTCCTCTGACCTCCATGCACATTTCATGACACAACTGCTCTTAAATACATGCAGGCAATACACTCATACACACAAAATAAAGAAATGGGATAATTGAGAAAAATCTCTCTCTCTTTCTCTCTCTCTCTCTCTCTCTCTCTCTCTCTCTCTCTCTCTCTCTCACACACACACACACACACACACACACACACACACCACAACACTAACTCTAACAAATCCAGTCACTTGTAATAAGAGGAATGAAATAGCAGAACATCCTATCAGTCTAATGTGTAAGGACAAAGGCGAGATGACCCATTTTTATGAGGAGTCTAAAAGACTTGGAATCTTAGAAAATATAAAATAGTCATTATAGGAAGTAGGAAAAGGTAGAGGTATTGGGGGCCATTGGTCAAAGGACACAAAATGCCAGTTTGGTGGGAGGCATAAGTCCAAGCTTCTATCGTACAACATGTTTATTATAGATAATCATAGCATACTGCGTATTTGAAAACTGGGAATAGTAAGCGGAACAATGTTTAAGTTTACTTGTGAAAATATTAAGTATGAATACATATTAGTTTGTTATAGCTATTCCACAATCTATTGAAATATCATGTTGCTCATCATAGGTCCACAATTTACTTATCACTTTGAAAAAAAGGAAGACTCTTCCTTTCTGCTGGGATTGTGAAAGAGATTGCAGTTGTAGGTAAGGGCTGATTGGTTCAGTTCAAGGGCTGAGAATGACTTCTGTCCCCAAACAAGGAAATCAGTAATATCTGCCTTACAATCCGGGGTTGACTTCTGTGAACAGTCTGAAGGTTTTGATAGCAGATTTTCCCCTGCCATGCATATGGAGGCCAAGCATCAGCTGATGCTCTGAATGTGGCCTTCGGGAAAACTTTCCTGAGCTCTGATCAGGAATTCTCTCATCTAGGCATTCAGAAAAACTTAGAGTATATTTTATTCCAGTGGTGATTATGGGTGATTGGGAGCTTTTTAGGTTGAACTTTCAGAGTTATGAAAAGTATTCTTTTTAAAATTTTAGTTGAATTTTACAATTTTCATACAATATATTTTGATGGTGTTTAGATCCCTCCCCTATCCACACCTCCCCTTACCGCCCCCACCCAATTTAATGTGCTTTATTATATATAAATTAGAGTATAGGTGATAGATATATAGAATACGATTGTATTATATTATATATATAGCTAATAGAATACAATTATATAGATAGATAATACACGGATATAGAGATAGAATATATTATATATATATAATATAACACATGCACATTATATATATATATATAATGTGCATGTGTATGTTATATATGTATATTTACATGTGTGTATATACACATTACATATATGCATTATATGTTATATGTATATACACATATGTAAATATACATATGTGTATATACATATAACATATGTGCATTACATATATACATATAACATATGTGCAATACATAATATATATGCATTATATACATATAATGCATATATGTTATATGTATATACATATATAAAACATCTATAATATATGTTATAGACTATGTATGTATATGTTATATACGTGTGTGTGTGTGTGTGTGTGTGTGTGTAATACAGCCTACAGAGTCTGATTTTTGTCCCCAAGTATCCTGTATGGGTTCATCTACTGGAACCTGGTTAACCTACCAAGAGTCCCATCCTGGTAGGAGACTGTCTCTACTCCTTCCAGCAGCCAGCAGCTGCCAAAAGTTCCTTAGGCTGGGTTGGGATTTCTTCCCACTTCCCCACATCTATATTGGGATTTTACTTGGTTTGAGCTTGCATTGAGAACTGTGTATACTGTCCCCATTGTTGTGGGTTCCTCTATGTAACAAACCACCTGTCTGGAAAACTCTTTCCTTGTGGCCCTTGACCTCTGGCACTTACAGTCTTTCTGTCCCCTCTTCTGCAATGATTCTTGGGCCTTTGGAGGCAGAAGTTTGAAAGAGGTGTCTGGTTTGTTCTCTGCACATTGGCCAGTTGTGAGTTTCTGTGTAAATTGACATCTGCTGCATAAGGAAACTTTTCTGGTGAGAATTGAGAGATAAGTTCATCTTATATGTAGAAGTTGCATTGTGTCACTTAGGGCTAAGTGTCTCACAGACATTTAGTCTCTGTATTTGACCAGTTGTGGAACTCTGTAATTAGTCTCCATCTGCTGCAAAAATAAGCTTATTTGATGAATGGTGAAGAGTACACTTGTCTGTAAATATGAGGACATATATTTAGAATAGAGCAAGAAATTATGTTGGTCTAGGTAGATGCCAGGACACCCTGAGATCCAGGAAATTACTGAATAGTTGTTCCCATAGTTTTAAAAAAATATAGAAAATTGGGAAATGGTTAGCAGGTCCCAATCTTAGGTGAGGAACTATTGGCAACTGATTACTGAGGGGTGAGGGAGAGTATATGTTCTTTAAGGGAATGACTCTAGATAGGCTGACTAGACTCCAGTGGATGAACTTGCACTGGAAGTCATCTAGGTACAAATGTTTGACTGGACAGGACTTAAGATATATGACAGAATGCATGAAATCTGGTAGGGAGTGTTGAATGGGGAAGGGGTCTAAATGTGATCAAAATTTAGTATATGAAATGCACAAAAATTCAATAAAATGTACATTGTATATAAAAATACATCAGACCAGGCTATGGAGGCATGGCAAGGGGTGGATACAACATGAGGACATGGACAGCTGGACCACATGGAGACAGAGTTATGCTACAGTAACCTGGAGCTGCCGGGACCTGCCACAACATGGCAACAGGACAAGTGTATAGAAGACCGTCCCCTGGTGTACATGAGTCAAGCAGTAACAGGGCAGGGAACATCAGCAATGAAATGCCGCAGTGCCTTGTTCGAGAACCCCATTGGAGGCACAGGCAAAGTATACAAGCCTCTTCTACTATGAGCTAATACCAGGACTACTGTCAAATTATTCCATTTGTTATCTCCATCAATTTCCCCCTAAACAGTACTGGGGAACAAAAATCCAATTAGATAGTTTATTAATTGGCTACATTAAAACATCACAAAGTCTCAAACAAATAACCTAATGATGTAGCTCAAGGACTGAGAAAAACAAAAAGCTGAACTTTAATGAGGTAGAGAGCAAAAACTAGTAGAGATTAGGGAAGATGTTAATGAAATGAAGACTAAAAGAATAATATATAGAATCAATCAAACAAAAAAGCTTTATAATGCTTTTATTGATGTTTTATGTATTTCAGACATCATTTCTCAGTTCCTTGAGGAACCACCACCAAAGTTAATCTATGAAGGCAGTATGACTATGATAATGAAACTAGATAAAAACACAATTAAAAAAGAAGACAGAAAGTTTCTCTGATGAACATAGACACAAAAATACTCAATTAAGTAGTATCAAGTCAAATTCAATAACAGTCTAAAATCATACACCATGTATGTGTACAACATGACCGAGTTTGCTTCATCACAGGGATATAAGTTTGTATTAACATATGCAGCACACCCATGAATATAATACAAGATAAGTAGGCTAAGAGTATCAGATATAGAAAATGCCATTGTTGGGGCTGGAGGGATGGCCTTGCGGTTAAGAGCGCCAACTGCTTTTGCAGAAGACCCGGGTTCAATTCCCAGCATCCACATGGCAGCTGAGAACCATCTGTAACTCCAATTCCAGGAGAACTCCAGTTCCAGGGGAAACCCACACCCTCTTCTGACCTCCGCGGCATTGCATGACACGGGTGCACAGACCTAATGCAGACAGTACATTCATACACATAAAAAATAAATTAATTAAAAAAAAAAGAAAATGCCATTGTCACCAGGTGTGGTGGTGCACGCCTTTAATCCTAGCACTTGGGAGACAGAGGCAGGCGGATCTTTGTGAGTTCAAGGCCCTCCTGGTCTACACAGTGAGCTTTATGCCAGCTGGAACTAAAGGGAGACCCTGTCTCAAAAAAAAACAAAAGACCCAAAAATAAATAAATAAAATGCTATTGTCAAATTTCGAGTTGATAATATCCCTAAGAACTTAGGAAAATAAAAGCATCTCTCATCATAATAAAGGCTATACATGACAAACCTAGAGCCAACATTATTTGAATTGGAAAATAATACCCAGAGCATCCCTTCTAAAACACAGAATGAAGCAAACGTTCCTAACTTTTCTGGTTTTATTAAACAGTGTTCAGAGTCATAGCTACAGCAACAAGGGAGAAAGAGGAATAAAACATACAAATAGAAGAAGCAGAAGCAGAAGCAGATGAGATGATCCCATAACTGAAAAGCCCCCAAAAGTCTCCACCAGAAGCTTCTTATAACTGATAAATATTTCCACAAAATAGCAGAGTACAAAATCAGTATAAAACTATCAGTTTCTCTCATTCAAGTACCAACCAGGCCCCACCCTGCTTAGCTTCCAATATCAGACAAGATTGGGCACATTCCAGGTGGTACAGCCAGCACTTGGGAAGCAGAGGCAGGCAGATTTCTGTGAGTTCAAGGCTAGGCTGGTCTACATAGCAAGTTCCAGGCCAGTTTGGGCTATAAGGAGACTCTGTCTCAAAGAGATGAGAAAAACAACAACAACAGCAACATCAATGACAACAAATTATTGGTCTCTTTTCTATATATCAACAACAAATTTAATGAGAAAGAAATTGGGAAAATTTTCTCATTCACTAGTCTTCAAAAATAAAATATCTAGTAATGCCAGGTGTGGTGGTGCACGCCTTTAATCCTAGCACTTGGGAGGCAGAGGCAGAAGGATCTTTGTGAATTCAAGGCCAGCCTGGTCTACAGAGTGATTTCCAGGACTGCTGGGGCTACAGGGAGACCCTGTTTCAAAAAGACCAAAAAAAAAATATAATCAAGGAAGTAAAAAATCTAACAATGAAAACCTTAAGACATTAAAGAAAGAGATTCAAGGAGACACTGGAAACATCCCCAATGTTTATAGATTGGCAAAATAAATATCCTTAAAATGGCTATATTACTGAAAGTAGTCTTAAAATTCAATACAATTACCATCAAAATTCCAATTACATTTTTCACAAAACTAGGAATAGTACCCTGAAATTCACTTTTTTGGTCTTTTTGAGACAGGGTTTCCCTGCAGCCCCAGCTAGCCTAGAACTTGCTATGTAGACCAGGCTGGCCTTGAACTCACAGAGATCCACCTGCTTCTCCCTCCCGAGTGCTGGGATTAAAGGAATGCACCACCACACCGGGCCTGAAGTTCATTTTTATATTTATTTATTTATTTATTTATTTATTTATTTATTTATTTATTGGTCTTTTTCGAGACGGGATCTTCCTGTAGCCCCAGCTGGCCTGGAACTCGCTTTGTAGACCAGGCTGGCCTTGAATTCACAAAGATCTGCCTGCCTCTGCCTCTCAAAGGCTAGGATTAAAGGTGTAGGCCACCACGCCCTGCCGAAGTTCATTTTTAAACACAAGTGACTCTAAAGAGCAAAAGCACTCATAAGCAGAAAGAACAATGCTGGAGGAATCATATCTGATTAAAAATTACACTGAGCATGAGTCCGCATCCAAACAGACATGCAGACCCTTGAGATAGAACAGAGGACTGGGATCAAGCTTACACAGTTCCATACACTGAATTTTTTTAAAAGCAAAAGTGTCAGAAATACAGTGGAAAAGTCTCTTTAACAAATGGTCTTGGAGAAACCTGATAGCCCCATGTAGGGGAATAAAACTAGATTCATGTGTTTCATCCTGCACAAAAGTCATTCCAAAATGAATCAAAGACCAGAAACTTTGAACAATAAATTCAGAGAAAACATTGTGGGACATTAGCATGGGACAGGAACCTTCCAAAAGAGAGTTCAGAGGCCCAGCAATTAACACCAAGAACTGGCAACTTGGATAACATGAAATAAAAATGTTCTGTATGGTCAAGGAAAAGACCAGTGATATGAAGAGACTGCATGTGGAGGAGAGAAATTCTGACAGGGAGTTACTTTAAAGGTATGTTGGTCTGGTGTGGTCCTCCCTGAATTCATATGTTGACATCGTGACCCCAATGGTATTGGTATTAGGCACTCCTCTGAGTAAGAGTGGTCTAAGAAGGTGTTCACTAGACACCAAATCACTGGTGTCTTGATCTTGAGTTTCAAGTGTGAAAGAGAAATCTCTGTTGTTTATAGACTACCCAGTATTTCTTCTAGAAACCTGAATTACTAATTTACTAGTCTTATCAACTTTTAAACATGTTAATTAGCAGTATTAGTAACTATAAAAATAAATGAAAAATATTCTGTTTTTATTCCAAAAATATTAGATTATGCATATGTACCTTAGATTTTTGCAGCAATATGGATTTATTTATTTTAATGTATTCGGCAGCTTTAAAAGTTATCAGGTGATGCATCATTAGATTGTGCATTTGAGGTTTATTCATTAGCATAGTGTTGTTTATGTATGAGGCCTGCAGATCTTCCAAAATGTATTTACATATATATATTCTATAGTATGTGCATAAATTAGTATAGAATATATACTAGGAAAATTACACGCAATATACATTTTGCACCATGTACAATATTTAATATATGTGATATATACACATATACTGTTTAAAATTAAAATTCATTGCTGTTAAAATAAATAAATTGATCCTATTGAAACACTTACTGGTTAACAAAATATTTATTTAATATTTAAATATTATGTAATATTTAATTACATTTCAGAATTTTACACTATACTAAGCCTGATTAAACGTCTTCAATTCAGTTTGTCTTGAAACTTTATTTGTATTTGTGTACTTTTATATATTTTTATAGTGACACGAGAGTTTAGAGCAAAAAGTGATTTATATTTAATAAATAATTTAAAATAATCTTTATGTTACATTGGAGTTCCTTGTATCCTTCAAATGTGAAAGACACTGTGTATGTTTACATCTGTGCAGAGGGAATATATGGTGCATATATGTATACACAGATGCCACATATATGTATACACAGATACCACATATATGTATACACAGATGCCACATATATGTATACACAGATGCCACATATATGTATACACAGATACCACATATGTGTATACAGAGATGCCACATATTATGTATACACAGATGCTACATATTATGTATGCTTAGTGTATACATACACAATATGTAGAGAGACTTCAATTACTGGAAAGTAGAGAAAGTGTAACATAGCACACTGACCCTAGTGGGCACCTGCCCTCACCAGTTGCCCTCTCCCAGGTCCTGACACAACCTTCCTATTTTTAGCATTGCTCATGGTGGCTGTTGTGTTCAGTTGTCTTTTGCTTAGCTTATTTTCATGTTCATGTTATAAAATATGGAGCAGTAGTATTTTATTTTATCAATACATAAAAATTATCTGTATTTACAGGATATATGCTGTATAATGTCTAAATCAGGGAACACAAACACAAATATGTGTATCACCTTAAAAATTGATTTCTCCAGGATGCACATTAAACAGTCTTCCTCCCAGTTATTCTCAAGTGAATTCTCCACTGAGAATAGACTTATTTCTCCTATTTGAATGTAACTTAGTACTAATTGGCCAGTTTTTCCCCTTGAGGAACATAATTATAATTGTCTGTATGTTGTATGCGTATATCCCATAAATTATTTAACCCATCTTGGGTATACACTTATTTTTATTAATTTATCCTATTAATAGAATGTTGAGATATGTAACCATTATTCACAGATATTTATTAAAATTTTCATCTATCAAAATCTTTCCTACACTATTAAAAGTGCAACTCAGCTTCCTTTTCCCATAATCGAAATGCATCAGGCCTTTGTAGTGACTGGAAGAAAGAACCAATAATGAGAGCCTGGTTAGTGTTTCCTCTAACCTGACCGTACCATAAATCAGTAAATGTTTATTGGGCACACATCATATGTCAGTCCCTATACCAGGCTTCACTGGGTATTGGAGAAGTATCATCTTAGAGACTTGTACAAAGTCATTGACCTTATGGCCAAGGCCAAGTTAGACACAGATCACATTGGCAAGTCGGTTCATGCAGAAAGAAAGGATGGTAAGAAGATACCAATGTGATTGTACATTTTATAAAAAGAGTAAGAAAGGAGAGGGGAGGAAGTTAATTGGAGAAACACTACTGAAACAGGACTTAATGTCCTACAACAGACCTGTCAGTCAACGATGCTTGTAACAAATGGAAAATATAGTTGTTTGGATCTATGTATTCCAACTTTCCTAGAGTGTAAGATTGATTCATCAGAGCTCCAATGCTGATGCATAATTAAGATACGGTTGTCAGCATTAGACATGGAGGCCAGGTAAGGTGCGCCATGTCTCAGTCAGCCCATTACTGCCTCATGCATGTCTGTAGCCTTTAAGCTGTGGGCTCACATTTACTGTTTACAATGTATGTAGATTCTCTCCTGTTACAGAGTACCATGCCTTGAGCCTAGCATTCTTCCACATATGTGAGGTTGTCCAGAAGGTCACTAAATAACAGGCACATTTTCTCTTATTTCAAACAAAGGTCTCATCCATTCTACCCTAGGGTGGCCACTGGACAGAAATACCTTCAATTGAGGAAAGTGGTGCCTGGGGTTTTAAATCCACCTGCTCTGTTTGAAACAACAGGAGTCCAGGAAGTGCACTCTGGAATGGACTCAGAAGTACACTCTGGAATGGACTCCTATTTACCACTATGGAAACTATGCTATTACTATAGACTGATGAAATCCTCTGAGAACATGATTAATACGAAGAGAACTGTATAGAAAGCTAGATTCTATTTTAATATTATGCTCATGGGTAAAATTCACCTTAACAATATGAAATGATTGTCCTCTAAGCAGGGAAAAGGAAATTATATTCTATTCTTCATAAAACCAACAAGAGGATACTGTTTCTCTGAGCTACAGAATTATGAACAAAAGGAAGATTGGCTGTGATTCCTCTCTTTTAGATTTGCCCATCTTTGCAGAGATGGACAGCTCTGGAGGTAGGGGGTCAAAAATCAAATCTTCAAGATGACCTAAGGTAAAGGTATCAGCATATCCTAATATATTCAGAAATTCCTCCCCTGGCAGCTGGCTCTTCCCAAGAAGATAAATAAATAAATAATAAATAAATAAATAAATAAATATTGACTACTTACATGCAGAGGCCCAGTGACTCTTCAAACTCCAAAGGGAATCCAGGTGATAGAGCTTTGGAGCCTAACAAATACTAAGTGGTGCCATAGATAGAAAGTTTCTGTTTTTTATTAGGGTGATCATGTTGCACTTCCTATTTATGATGAGCCAAAAATTAGCTAATATTATAGACAGCTATTGTTTCTACGCCAGCAAAAACATTGATAATTTTCTATAGCATTGTTAAAATATGCATAATTGCTACATTCTTCTCAAGTTCATGAATTTTCTCACGAAAATTTTCATAAGAAGTTTAGGGCCATAATCGATAACTTCCTGTCTCAATGAATGTAAGCAGATTAATAAACTTTCTTTATGTGTTCCCTTTGGTGGGAAGGCTTGCTCTGAGGATGTAAACACGATAGGTTTGCGCAAGGAATTTCAGAAATGAGAAGATAAATTAAGGCTAAGATTGATGTGTTTCGAATGATTTATTGGAAGTAGTGGAGCCCTTGGAGTTATTCAGTTGACTCTGCTGTTGATAGAAGCGTGAAGGTTCATTCATGGGTGAAAAATGCCAGTAGGTGATAAGGGACTCTACAGCAGAGTAAACTTTTCATTAGCGTGTGAAATTACACAGGCCAGACAAGCCAAGACATTATACTGATGTGCTTTACCCCATGTGCTTTACAAGGGATAATGTGCTAAGTAACAGATCTTAAATACAGAATCCACAGCCTAACCCCAGTCACAGAAATGATGGAAATGACCGATTTGCTTCACACAGATCCTGGAACTACTGCAGAGATCTCTGATTTTCCATGCTCAGCCTGCCATATTCTGGCAATAGCACTCTTTATTTCCCTAGAGAATATGTGCTACTTTGGTATTGCATTCAGTCTTGATGGAACTATAATTAAAGAGCTCTTTCCCTTAACTGCCTTAACCACAGGGCACAAGTTCAATCAATCAGTCTCTATTTCCTGGGAAGGGAAGAGTTGAAAGCAATGTTCTTTCCAATAAAATATACTAATTTATCCTTCCATAAACTCTCTCTGTGTGCTGTTCAAGGCTTACCTGAGTTCTATCAGGAGAGCCTGTCTCAACGTGATTTCTGCATAAACAGCATGCTCTGGGGTTTGGGTTCAAACCCCAGCAACACAAAAAAGTGAGGTTTTTAAAAATTAAACAGAACCTGTTTCTATTATAGGCAAAGCACTTGGACATATAAAACCATAGACAGATATTGTTGGCAGGGCCTTTAACTGGGAAAATATAGGAAGCGCAAGCAACTTTGGAAACACAGAAGAGAGGATATAAGGGAAACGTCCAAGCTACTGTGCTAGGCTAGATTCAAAGAAGAGTACACAGAAATAAGGAAGGACACTTGGATAGCATGGGACATGTACTTTGGAACAGGAGTCAAAGAACTAAGTTTAATTTACTTGTTTCCCAAATAAGACCTTTAAGTATCAGAGAGAAGTTATTTAGGGGAATGTGTAAGAACCAGCCCTAGAATTGGGCTGTCAAATTCAAATTTGCTTATGCTTATGTCCTCTCACATCTTCTCCTATTTTCCTTCTACTCTTTTTAGAATCTTAACGTGTATTAAATGCATAGCTGCTTCAATAATTATACTTTCAAATTCAAGTAGGCAAACATACCATCCAAAAACTGAGTTCAACACTAAATTAAAAAGAGACAACCCTCTTGGCTTTGACTTTTATCTTCCTGCCCTCTAAATCTATCATAGAATCACTGCATCTCCTCATTTTTACTTTCCTACTGAAATGTGACCTCACTTCTTCAAGGTTTATATCTGTCCCTGAGGAGAATGATTGAGCCGGGAGTAGAGAGGCACCCTGTGATCCCAGCACTCAGAAGGCTAAGGCAGGATGGCCAGTTCAAGGCCTTCCTGAGCTATGCAGACAGAGATCCTGTCTTGAAAAACCAAGGGCAAGTCTCAATAACTCAGTGTTATTGCTGTTTGGATTGCATTTTCAAGGGCCTAAGTTCAAATCTTAGATCTCGCATATAAAAAATTACAAAATATTAGCCTGGCCTTTGAGCAGGGAAGCCAGACCTACTCACATGAATGGAGCCGACCAAGCTCACCCTCAAAGAAGGGAAGTATGAAGATTAGGCAAGGACAGGAGATATTCATTCTAGTTTGGCATTGAATTTTAAATAAAATCTAATCAGGTTCTATCCAGTTTCCTAGAATTGTTCCAATGTTTCTGAGAAGGAAAGGCTCATTCTTCAATAAAATGCTGAAAGAATTTATTGTTATGTATCTCCACTTATAATCTTTTCATGATGTGATCTTTCATGAAACATTTTCCTCATCTATTGGTCTTAAAACTCCCCTTGCAAAGTGAAGACTACTAAAAATCAAACTTGATAATTCTAATTATTAAATGTTTAAAATTTAAAGCCAAAAGGATTTTGGATACAGACAAAATTTCTGCCTAAGAAGCTCCAGACTATTGACAGATAACTTCTTGGTTTTCTAATTCATTTTTCTAAAAATTGACCCACTTCAAAATTTAACTTGAAACTCATACTTCTTTTTCAATGGAATAGAAATAAATGGAAAGGCTAATTGTATCTTCAGAAATGTTTGACAAAGCATGAGTAAACATTATTTGTCAAGGGCCCTGGAAAATTTTGGAGGCAGAGTTGAGACATTGGTACATTCTCTTACCCTACTTGTTATGGACTTCTACCTAAGTAAAAAGTGAAAATAAAGGAAGGCCTCTCCTGCAAAAGGGGTATTCACTTTGCCCAACTGCAGACATGTAATTTCAAAAGGAATAAAGGCAATACATCACAACGTGATAAATCTTAGTAAAAAAAAACATTATATATATATATATATATA